>JASAND010005790.1:0-38368 GCA_030248195.1 Trissonchulus latispiculum | reverse complement strand
GGTTGCCATTCACTGCTGTCATTCATATTGTCTTTTTCAAGCTAGTGACTGAAATTGAAACTAAAAATCTAGTTTAACTGAAACTAAACAAATTTAGACCTGAAGGCGAAATATGTAGGATGAGACTGATAATAATGAAGAGTTTCAAACTAAACGTGAAATGAAGGTACAATTATTGTAAACCGACACAAACTCACCGCTTGCCTTCTTCAGGCGGTCGAGGCACGTTTCAGGTTTCACTGAAGCCGAGGCATAGAATTAAGAGAAATTTCAAATGTTTTTTTGAATCAACACTAGTGACATTATCCTGTCTGTTAAGACAAAAAATTAAAATGTTAAACATACTTGAAAAAATTAGGAACATGTATTGTAAGGGAAAATTTCTACTTCCTTTATTCCGGAAGGAATTTCGTATTTTTTTGTTTTCATGCTTCTGATTTTTCAAATATTGTTAATTAATTTGTGTGTATTACAAAATGCAGTTGTGAAAATGTCTCTAAATTAATTTTAACGAATTTTTAAAATTTTCTGTTCTAAAATTCGAATTGTAATTGACGAAAGACGGGTACTTTCGTTCAGACGTGAAATCGATACATCGCCGAAATGAAAACTTTAACCAGCTTACATATTTGAATATTAACCTCTTGGTATAGAAAAGATGAGAGCTCGATGGGATGTAGTCAGAAATTGAGTATATCTTCTCAAAAAAATTGGTAAATGGAAGGTGGTATTGTCAGCACGCAAGATTTAAGCAACATTTTTTAAAAAAATAGTAAATTTTAGAGGAGTAGAAAACTTCGAAAGTTGAGTACTTATTTTCTTATTTTTAAGCTATCGGCAACGGAGGCGAAAGTCAATCAAAGTTCAAATAATGGAACAGCATGTAGAAGTATCTGTTAGCTATTTTGTGTAATCATTAATCAAGCTGACTGTACATTTCCTCGCTAAATATAACTTTAATATATACCTATTCTTTCCAATTTAGCTTTCAGCTTTTAAATATTTTAAATGCATTTAAATGTTTTGGAAACTATTTGCTTACTGACACTGTACTCTTTTTAAAGAAATAAAAATTTAAGCTCCAGTATATCTCAATTCTCAGCATGTTTTACTGAAACGTGCAGTTTACAAGATTCTGTTCAGAAGGCGCTGTCTGCATTTAGATGCACAGTAGAATCTCACCGTGAGTTATCGAAACAATTTGCTCGATCATACTAAAGTTTTAATTTTTTACAAGTTGTAGTGTATGTTGTGCATATAGTAACAGCATTTGTAATGGAGCAAATTCAAGGTAAGGCAAAAACTTTAAAATTCTAAGTAAACAAAAAAGTTTAACCCAGTTGGTTATTATCGCATTACCTATTCCAATTGTTTTGCAGTATTGCTTTATAATTTTGATTGTATAACCCTTGCTGGGGGCCTGCATCCAATATTAAATAATGTTAAAATGTAGCTACGAATTTTGTACTTGGAACCGGGAACCGGAAGCTAGAACCGGAACCGGAACCGGTACTCTAGAACCGGAACCGGAACCGGTTTTGAAAATTGGAACCGGTCCCAACTCTACTACCAGCACCTTTGGGATATCTAACGGTAGTGCTTATATCTGTTTGTTGTTGATACTGATTCCATAACTTGCCAGACGTTACCCCGTTACTACACAAGACTGTTTAGGACAGCCAACACTGGTCTTTGACGTCTAGCAGAATCGTGCTACTCAAAACGGTGCCAAACAAACTCTGCTTGGTCTCCAAAACGAAAAAGAGATAAAATTGCATGAAATTTACCACAATTGAGCAAGAATTCAGCAGCTGATGCAAGAAAACGCTGTTCCTGTTACTCAATAGTCAAGTCTGACTGTTGCTTTGTGCATTTCATGACCTGGGTCAAATTGACCCAGGGGAAAATTATTGAAAATAATTTCTTTTGTCCAGAAGCAAGAATTTTCTTGCGACTTTGACTTGGTTTTTAGTTGTATCAGAGAATTTTGTGAGATGTCACAAGAAGTCGTCGGACAGCAAGCCATTCTACGCTGTACACAGCTGTTTAAACAAGGGGGTGGGTCAATTTGACCCAGGTTATGCATTTAAGGGTTAAATAGCCCATTTTAGCTGCTGTTTGTACTTCAGTCAGCCCATGTCGACTTAAAAGTAGAAGCCCAAAAACCCCATCAGAAAAAGGAGGTTCTAAAATGTTTTCATTCATTTGTATCCAGCGCTCGGAAACTGCGGCTACGTGACTGCTTGTGGATCTTTTCTATCAGGCGCTGCGTCATGGACATGCTTAGAGTGCGTATAACTGCACTCAGTGATATTTTTACACCTAGGCTTGAAAACATAGAATTTATCCAACTCCAGCCTGCAATTTATTCTTTTTTGAGAAGGGCCCAGCAACAGCGGCACACAATGTGGCCATTATGATGCTGCTCTCCGCAGACCGTGTAAAAATACGGACAAGAAGCAGAGAAGCGAAGGTCAAGGACAGAAACATGACCCCCCCCCCCAAGCCAGTCAGACGTACGGTTATTTCAGTTGCACCCAGGTCAACAGCGGTTGTCCTGCTAACCACTGTTGACCCCCGCATGTCAAGCACAACTAAGATGGCTGAAGACTAACAAAGCTTGCTCGAAAGCTTATGTAGAATAAAAAAAAGGCCGCAGAAAGGGGATTCGGAAGGGATAGGCCAGCTCTCAGATAGGAAAGAAATGAAAAGTCCGTATTTTTAAAAGCATGTAGGAAACGCGTAATGCATGAAATTAAACTTTAATACTAAATACTTCTATTTACTTCGCAGGAGAATAAATTTATTACCAAAATGAAAGTTGAACTGATTCTGCCGAACGAGATGCAGCAACAGACACAGAAGGACCTTTTTCATTCGCCATGCCTGTTCCCGATCCCACCCAACGGTCCCAGCACTGCTATTAAAGTCTGTCTGAAAAACTTGCTCAATACTAATCTTACTCGTTGAACTAGAACTGATATCGCCTTAAGGCTAAATACTAAACTGGATGAGCTCAGCTAGCGTCTGAAATTCCTGGCCTGACAACTCTTTTAACCACTACATTCAATATCTACGTTAAAGTAGCTTCCATTTCCTTTCCCATGTAGTAATTCCAAGAGTGAATTATTATCAACATGCCCATAGCCCATAGTGTGCTCGCGTCGGTACAACTGACATATTTCCGTGGATAGATTTCCAGTATTCATGATATCTCACTATAAGCAATGGTGAAACGAGGTCAAAAGATTACATTAGGTGTATACGTAACTTGAATATTGTGTGGTCCCTGGTCCACTTAAAGTGTTTGCGTATTATATATATTCCAGGTATTTTGCATGACCTTAACTAATCAGCTCTACAACAGCACCAGTGTGACGTCCCGACAGCCATTTTAGTTTTTTAGATATATACTAAAAAAGATTTTCAGTTATTTGTAGATTTATCAAAACAACAAAACTGATAAATTAAAATTCCCACAAACTTGGTAAACTTAGCTGTGGAGCACTTAACTGCTTGTTCTCGTGGCCGGTCGTCCTGTCTGTTTTTAAATCAATTCAATTAATTGCAAAAAATGTTCGACACCTAACTTAAAACGCCGCTCTCCTCGCGAAGTATTGAGATCAACACTGCGATTTATTAATTATTACGCAAAGTGTTGGCGTAATTTGACACGTTCCTAACTAAGCGAAACTTCTATAAAATTCCTAGAGAAGCATTTGCGTCATCGCTTATGCTTAATTTAAATTAAGATTTGACTTGAAAACCGGAAAACGGAGCAGAATTATGTAACAGGCAATTGGTATTTAAATGATATGAAAGGAACAAGTTAGGTTACGTACCAACTTCTTATATTTTCCTTTTCCGAGATTTTATTCGTAATGAAGTTAACTCAAGATAGCAGTCCGACCCAAATATTAAAGAAATACATAACATACTCTCCTGCTAATTAATGAGCTTTTTCATTTGTAAACGTGAAAAACATAATTATCTACATATTAGTAGTGCATGCGACCTCTACCGTGACTTGGTTCAAACACTTGCGGCTCATCAGTGGAGAAGTGTTGAACGAAGTTTTTTGAATTTTTTTTTTGGAATATTAGACGAAAATATTTGAAAGATCGTTTCCGCCGCCATCGCCTCAGGAAGTGTGATTAGAGTGATCTAATACATGAAAGCACAAGAAAATACAGGTGTACAAATATCAATGTTAGTTAGTTAAAACATTTATTTGATACGTGATTATGACAAGCTATACAATGTGAAAAACTTGCTTAGTGCATTTTATACTTTGCTTAAATCTAAAAAACCATAAAAAATAAAATTTTTCAAAATAAAAAAATATATAAGATGCGAAAGAAGCAGTAACATTCTCTCTGGTGATTGTTATCACCCGATCAAGCGGACGCGAATCAACTTTAACATTTTCTTTAACCGCCCTTTGCTTCTAAACGATAACTTTTGCCAATTTCGTCTGCCAAACAATATGCGGATTTGTAATCGGTTTCAAAAACCGCATAATCCAAAAGAAATTTTAGTTAATTAGATGTAAAGAGACCTCTGTATAGAACTGTTTCTGTGTGATTGAGGACTGTGCAATTATTTGCTTGATTTTTAATCTGTTCACATGCGCATAATCTAAAAAATCCAAGTTAAGTAAAGTTGTGACGATAGACCCCAGTACAGGACTGTTTTCGTGTGACTGAGGAATATGGAATCAATTAAACCGTTTTCCAATCTAACACCAAAAAAAGTTTAAACCAGCTCACATTAAGTATTAGTACCTACGACATACAGTCGTAGAGGTTCTTACGTACGAACACAGAAACACACACAGATACACACATACAGAATGATGCACACAGAAATTGGTTAGTTTAATCCTTTTTCTTAATCTGATTTCGTACTTAAATAATATGATACACCCAGAAATTGATTAGCGCAACTTTTTCTTAATCTGATTTGGTATTTAAATATGATACGCCCAGAAATTGATTAGTATAACTTTTCTTAATATGATTTGGTGCAACGAGAAAGTTTAAAACATTAGATTAAGTTAATCTTGAGTTTATCTATTCTAATGTTAATAGTAAACACAAGTTTATCTTATTTTGTGCAAACGCCCGTTATACTGAAATTTGTGTGTATACTACACCCAATATCTATAATCGTATCTTGGTATCAATCAAAAGCTGACAAGCTGCACATGTTCATAATAGATCAAAGTTCGAACAGCAACTCATCAATGCCAAATATTCAAATACCAGAAAATTCAAGAATCGCCACTGGGAACAATACCCTCTCAGCATTAGTCTACATTCTTATTAATTACCAACAGAAAAGTAATGCACGTTCGGCTCTACTACTAGTAATCATAAACAAAACGCAGGCTATAATTAGAGGATCTCTACAGCTTACGGCTAGTCACCTCAACAAAAGATCACTACAAATTGGTTTGCAGAAACGGTTTCTTCTATAAAGTTAGTTATGGAGAGATACTTATCTACCACCATAATCATCTAATCAAATCACTAACCAACTAGTGAAGGCGAATTTACTTTCATAATTTTCACGCATACATAAATGAGCATATGGTAAACAGAAATAACCAAACCAAATTCTCTGGTATATACATAGAAAAAAGGCCACTGCATTAAATAAAAGTTACCCAACAGCATTTCCGTTCTAATATAATAAAGCTGTTAATCCTACCTACCACTACCACTGCATCCCATGTTTAGCGCTACCCTATAAATGTCTACTACAGGGAAAACGCTAAAAATCTGACAAAAGCGTTCAAAACAAGTACAAGTGCAATGTAGACCTAAAAAACGCGTCTGCAAGTCATTTTAAAAGAGAGCTATTTTCCAAATTTCAAGACTGTGTGTAGCCAAATATTAAAAACACTGTTATTCCCGTAATGCCACTTAATCAACAAGTAGAACTTACAAATACAGCTTCGCATTATAATCCCGCATTCTGTATTAAGCTTAATATTAAGGACAAAAGATCAAACCAATCACAATGCATTATGCAGTATGTCGTCCTCATTAGCATTTAGCAACAGAGAAAAAGAAATAACATTGAATAGAATAGAAACAAACAATAGATAGACAAATGGATAGGGGAAGAAAAGTGGACAACAAAATTAAAATAACAAAACATTTGTGGGATAACATAATAAACATATCACAGCTGATTGAACAGAAGTTACGTACCCACTAAAAACAGGCGATTCTGCAAAAAAACTGAACAAGTGCAACAAAATGAGAGGAGACGAGGAAATAAAATAATCATAATTCAGTATTCAAAAATAAAAGCAAAATGCAACAAATTTCAACAAATAGACAGCAATGACCGAAACAATAAAAAGACCTTTATAATTTTCATATTTCATAATTTTTATATCTTAAAACTTTCAAACGAAAACGTAACTGTTACTATTGCTTATTACAACTATTAGACAGCTATTCCTTTCACGCCCCCTTCCTGCAAGTAACATTAAGCTTGACAATGAAACAAGAACAAATTACAACGCAGCTATTTATATAAGCAACAAAGAACAAAACTTGAATTATAATAATGCTAGAACCTATACCTAACATATTACATAAAAATGAACAAGGAAACCAACAGTACGAAATATTGTTAATAAAGTGTAACAGACAAAAACAACAGAACAAGATGGCCACGAGCTGCGAAAGCAACAAAGATTAATTGGATACTTGTCCTTGGCAGGATTGTTAAATTGTGTTTTAAAAAATGTAATTAACATCAACTATTTTGTTAATTCACAGCCAACTCAATTCTGATTCGGTCATTCACATATTACATTTGAAGTTTTCAAAAAGCAAACAAAAAAGTGCTATATCAATTTTCCAAACTGTTGCCATTGGATTTGTTTCAAGCAGCAACATAGATTACAGTAAATAAAATCAGATAATTAAAGATCCAAGAGGGAACATCACTAAACAAATGATAGCAACATACGTGAATACGGCACAGTTAACATTGATACTTATACTGATATCATGTAAAAGTTTTCGCTAAACTTGACCGTTTACCGGTAATTACTAGTTTATAATACTGTTATAATTTTGCGTAGATTAAAAACTACTTCAAGTCATTTCGAAAATTATTGAAACTAAAACCTTAGCATAGTAACCCTATTATTTATTATAAATGTGAATTTTTTTAATAAAACAGACGAGTCACTGTTGTTTATGAACTGACTATGCAATTCATTCAAAATACAGGTTAACCCTGATGGCTAAGAAGGTCAAGCAGATTTTTTTCTAAAATTATGTATGACAGAAAATCAGCAGACAAATATTATGAAAAAGAAGAAACACGACGGAAATCAAATCTGTACTGTAGCACAGAATATAATCCACAAAAGCCAAAAAACAAATAGGAACATCATGAATATCTTGTACAAAAAGAGTGAAGAATCATTATCTTTCACAACACAATTCTCTATTCAGGTCAGGACTGCAACTAATCCCCATTGCTTTGAATGGAAATACCAAGAGAAGCCTAAAAGCAATACACGGAATTAATATAAAGGTAAAGTTAAAGGTTACCCCCAGAAAATTCACCAACCATGCAAACACATGTAAGCCCTTCTTTATTTATAAATGACTTGTTGTACTTGCACTTGAAATCCAACAAGACTGGTGAGATTGAATGTTCTTAGCAATAACATTCAGACGGGCGTAGCGTAGCGTTTTTATAAAACTAGAAAATCCAATCAATCATTTAGACAATCAATTAATCTTAGGTGATAATTTATTCACCACCCCGCCAAGTTGCTGATCTTACCAATTTATCGGACAGCTGCTTGTTGACCATCATTTCGCGCTCCAGCTGCTCTTCTCTCTGGGCCAGTTTTCGCTTTAGCTAAAACAAAAAACAGCAAAGGTAAAACTAAGAACAAGTTTTATCAACCGTTTGACACTATTTGGTTAATACAGCTACAACGCAGCTTTTTCACGTGCTTTCTTTCCGAAGCAACAAAGTTCAGCATAAACATCAACATATTATAAGTTCAATACAATAGTTTCTTTAAAAAATGCTGCATACTTCAGTAATATCGTTGCCCATTTCAGAAGCTTCTTTTTCCTGAAAGAATTCATGTACACATAAGTCGGGTAACGACATAATATTTATAGAGCATATAACATGAGCGTACATAATAAGAGTAACAAAATCAGCCCCCCCCTTCCAGAAATTATAGGAACAAGTTAGGTTACGTACCATCATTTTTCCTTTTTCGGAATTTATTTATGGGATGAAGTGGACAAAAAGCTTGTCAAAAGCTTGTCTAGGAAAAAGTCAACCAGTGTGGTATGTATAAGTTGTCAGCACAAAATTTAAGCACAAAATTTATGGTATACCGTATATACATACCTGTAGCTGTTGTAGCTGTTTCTGAAATAGATGAACATTCTCATGCTCCTGCCGGAGGGCGTCCTGACCAGTCTTCAGCATCCCTCGCAACTTCACGGCCTGCGCTGACAGATCTTGACCTGTTCGGCGCTCCGAGCTCAGCTCCTGACGCAGACTCTCGACCTCCTGCAACAATAGGGAGGGACGACAGGTGACATAGGAAAAAATGGCAAATATAATAATATTGACAATAACTGATAAATGGAGTCTAGAAAAAGTTAGACAATGAAACTGTTTAACAATAAAATTCTTCAACTACGAAATCTATCATCGCTCTATCATGGCCATGTATGAACTTGAACTCAGGTAAGTAAAAGTCAACATACAAGAACCTGTACGTTCAAAACGTAGCGTTTTGGTCTGTACTAAACTAAAGTTTAGTTCAATGCAAGTCTGTACATACATGTCGCAATCGACTGCGCTCCGATTCTTCTTGGCGTAGGCGCTCCTGCAGTTCAGTGAGTTGTCTACGCACCTGAAAACAGTCCATCAAACAAGTTTAGATTAAACTGAAACTATCGAATTCCAAAATAACACAGTTCCAGTAGATCAATTTGTTATAATACTCATGTCGTAAAAATAAACTCCGTGTAAACAATAATGCGAAAGATGGCATCAATTCTAGATACCAAATATTATGGCGCTAGATCATTTGAAGGAGATTTACTGAAAAAAGATGTCAGTATTTAGAAAACTGGACTGACGAACAATAGCAGCTTCTGGTTTACAAATCAACCGAAAAAAGAACAGATAATTTGATTCGGTATTTAAGAAAACCTATGTAATAGTAAGGCTATGGCCGAGAATCAATTTTTTAATATACGTACTTCATCGTAGGATTTCAACTGTTCTGAAGTATTTCCACTCCGAACCTACAAAAAATGGAAAGTAAGCTAAAAAAGGTAACCAACTGAAACTTAAAACAGAAACGTTGAAGACTGACTTTTCTCTCCGCTACCTTCATTTTGAAAAACCACATAAATTAATTAATTAATACTAACTAATCCTGTAAAATTTATATTACTCTCAACTCAGCTTACCTCAATAAGCTCGCGTTCGAGAGCCCGGCATTTGTCGCCCCAGTTGGCCTGCTCACGGCTCACATTGGCTTCAAGGTTTTTCAGGAAACTTTCCTATAAAAGTTGGCAACTTGAAATTCGAAAAACAGCATCCAAAAATACCATTAATAACAAGCCCAGATCAGAAAAGCCCAAAAACAAAACACTAAAAAACGATAAAACTATTAAAAATTACAAAACTGATAACGCAGTATGATACTTACTGTTGAGAACAGAACATTTTTAAAATGATCAAGCTGGCTACTAAGCTTCTCATTTTCAGCTGACAAAACATCACAACGAGCTTTAAGCTTGGAGTCCTGAAAAAGAACAACAATTAGAAAGTGAACACAAAAGGATAAAAACATTGACCATATTAATTTAAGGTGGTGGTATCCGTTTGTGCAGTGCTTGTGGTGATTTTTAAAACGCTATAACTTTCGCAATTTTGGGAGTTGGAAAGAGCTTTATACATCATTTTAAAGCTTATTATCTGTACATTAACATGAGCTTACGAAACTGGCAAAATTAGCAAAAAATAGCAGAAATTTTCTGACATGCTGACATCTAACAGGTATACCAAAATATATAGACCAAAAATTTTTGAACATCGATTTCTCAAAACTGAAGAATCGGCCAAAAGTTCTTTTTGTGGTACGATATGAATGACATGCCGAGGGACGTTTTTTGGATTTGGCTCAGCTGGTTTTAACGTTCGAGAAAATCGGCCAAATGCACGGTAACACGAAATTTCGCAACTTCGCATTGAGTTTTCTTGCTACTCGGTACGTTTTAGCTCAAACCAAGAAAAACTTCCCTCTAGAGAAGGGCGAATTTCGATTCTGCCAAAAATCGCCGGAATCCGTCGAGTAGTTTTTGAGAAATCGATGTTCGAAACAAAATAATCGCAGTTTTGCCAAAATGGTTTTTCGGCCAAATTTCTGGCTTACAACAATAAAGTCCGGCTACCAGGCATTCATAAAATGTGCATTTGGACGATGTATCGATTGAGTATAAATAAGCCAACTTTGTCCTTAACTTGTGGCAGTAATTTTGAAAAACACGGATTTCCTCAAAAGTGGTCATTTTTTACCCTCAAAACAGTTTTTTGCTTATACTGACTTAACCACTGGAAATAGCTCAAAGGTTGTAAAAGAAAATGTTCATTTTCGTGTCCACTTTCCAGCCATTACAACCAATCCCGTGTCTTGTCTACTTACTGGGTGCCTAAGGCCAAAAACCAAAACTTTCTTATCTTTTGGCCTAAAAATACTAGGCTGGTCCCAGAATGCTAAAGAGCACGGAAATAGGTTATTTCGTAAGTTTTAGCCATTTACGTAAAGGATTAAAGTCGTATGAGTCAACAATACCCGAAACGAAACCAGCACGTTAAATAAATAAACTAATAAACTGAAATTAAAAACAGACTAAAGTCTGACCAAAAAATGTAGGGAGCGTAATTGTTTTGTTTATACTGAATTACCTCTACATTTTTGCTGCAGCAATGTATATATTTTCTGAACCGTCATGGCATGAACTTTCTTTTGGTTGAAAAAAATTTGAAAAATTAAAATTCATCAAAAGAAGCCGATTTTTTATGTTTTGAAAGATCAGTAGATGCCACGAACTAGGGCCCATGTCCCAAACATATTGAATCCCAAGTATAAGCTAATTTCGTCGAGAATTGCAATAGTTACTCAATTTTTTCGATTTTCAAAATCCTTTGATCTTTGCCGCTTTTCCAATTTTGACTGGCTATTACTCGCGACTCACACAATGGAAAAATTTTTTAATTGAATTTCCAGGACCGCTTACGTGTCAGCTTTCATGTGATATATGTAGTTTTTCAAAATTAGAAAATCGATTTTTTTCGAAAATTACAACTTTTTGACCCAAAACTTGGGCAATGCGAATCCAGCAAAAGCGAGTAAAAGTAGCATAATCATAAAGTTTAATCTGAGCTGAATCCAACGCTATAAAGTTTTCGTGGCTACGAATTATATTTCCCATAGAATGAATTTTTAAACAATTTCCCTACTTCAGCTGATTTCTGCCAAGTTGTGCTATGTTGCATTGATTTGCTGCAACCAGCCAAAAACCAGCTGAAAAGCGAAATTGTTTAAAAATTCGTTGCGGGTGCAACATAGGTCGTAGCCACGAAAACTTTATAGCGTTGGATTCAGCTCAGATTAAACCTTATGATTATGCTACTTACTCGCTTTTGCTGGATTCGCATTGCCGAAATTTTGGGTCAAAAAGTTGTAATTTTCGAAAAAAATCGATTTTCTAATTTTGAAAAACTACACATATCACATGAAAGCTGACACGTAAGCGGTCCTGGAAATTCAATTGAAAAATTTTTTCCATTGAGGAGTCGCGAGTAATAGCCAGTCAAAGTTGAAAAAGCGGCAAAGATCAAAGGATTTTGAAAATCGAAAAAATTGAATAACTATCGCAATTCTTGAAGAAATTAGCTTATACTTGGGATTCAATATGTTTGGGACATGGGCTAATTTTCCCACCGAAAGGCTATTTTCTGGCATCTACTGATCTTTCAAAACTTAAAAAATCGGCTTCTTTTGATGAATTTTAATTTTTTTCAATCAAAAGAAAGTTCATGCCATGACGTTTCAGAAAATATATACATTGCTCCAGCAAAAATATACCGGTAATTCAGTATAAACAAAACAATTTCGCTCCCTACATTTTTCGGTCAGACTTTAATATATTTGCGCACTATGGAACATTAGATTCTACGAAAAACCTTGTAAGTGTAAGTACTGTTTTTGAGAGGAGAGGCAAGAAAGCTACTTCTTATGCGAATAATTAATATTCCTTTAAGCATGACAAACTTCCAAATTAATTTCATCAGTCTCGCTGAAAGTGTTGAAGTCATTTTCCTTCAGTGTCCCTCCTACAAAAATTTTAAGGTCAAAAAAGTAATGGCTGGAGAGGGGGCAAACTGCAAACGATCCGATAATGTTACTTACGGCAGGATTTGGTACAGGCTTAATGACAGTGGTTTCAGAGTGAGTATGTGTGCGGATTCGTTCCACTTCAGTCCGCACAACCTTCTCAAACTCGTGCAACCATTCACGATAGGTCTAAAATAGACGCAAAAACAGTTTCAACAAAATTCAGGTAAAAAATTCAGAATAAAGCTAAATTCGCTAAAAGAAAAATACATAGCCAGGGTGGAGGGAGGGTTGCAGTGGCTTTCCCCACTTTTGAAATGATTTCTTCTTCCTAGCACCCACGAAAATGTGTTCAAAACTCGCAAACTGTTTTGGTCCGATATTTTTAGACATTTTCAGGAAGAATGAATGCTTTAGTCAAAAAACTAACATTAATTTCTCTGATTTCTTAAAGTTCCTTACAATTTCGACTGTTCTATTTTCCAAATTTACACCAGCTTAGATGTCTTCCATGTTGCCCTCCCCACCAACGTAGGGGTTACCCTTTTCATCCTTAAAAGTTTTTGAACTACAAATAGCACAGGAACGCACATGAAAGTACTCAGCTTAAACATATTTCATTTAATTTAAATTAATACTTTACAGGAAGCTCCTTACTTCGGCCTCAGGGACTTCAGCATTGGGGAAGGCAACGGCTAGTAATTCTTTTGTAAGTTCTTGCTGACTCTTCAATTCACGTTTATATTGTTCCTAAACAAACGCAACAAGCTAAGCATAACACAAAATATCATTCTAGCACTGATATAATAAATACAAAATCAGACTAATCAGTGTAATATACAAAGAAAGAAACTGCAAGAAGTAAAGACGCCGGGTTTCGAACCCAACCTCTCCATTTCCATGGTAAAGTAGGATGTATTAGATAGGTTAGTTCAGGAACATGTCACAGCAAATTGTCATGCAGTGCACATACACTATGGTAGTTTCCATACTGTCTTGACAAAATTCCAGCCCAGCCCAAATCTACATACTTATAGAGTTTCGACTACTGCACTACCAGACCAGCCAAGACCTTTATATTTCAGATTCAACAAAATATACAACGTCAGGATGTAGTAGCAACCCGAAACAGTCAGTTCTAATTTTGTACTGGGTATTAAGAAATTTGTCGAGCCTCTGATTATTAAAGCACGAAGACGGGGCAGAGCGAGCCCCAAGGACAAAAATGAGGGTTGTTCAGTGCATCTTCTGCTACAGTCGTATTTAGCATAAAAACAAATTCGGCTACCAAAGCATTTAGCAGAATGCCGACGCAGGCACCAAACTAAGCTAACATTAAGATGGGATTAATTCCATCAAAAGTGGAAAAAAGCATGCACTTTGACTACGTTGAAAACTGCCGGCTGCTCACAAGAAGTACTGGCGCAGCAATAAATTCCCGAAAATACCTTCCAAAACATTGAGAACGAGCCAGTTGAAAAAATCAAAAAGCTAAGTAGCTACAACGAGCAGCAAAATAGACGTTTCGAACTCACAAATTTTGCAGAAGCTTCATTAAAATTAGTGGCAAGCTGTTAATAAATGTAGGAATTCAGTTTTAAACGGAAGGTCAAGTCAAGACAAAATATAGAAGGGGACGAATAATCTAATATCTATATCTAACATGAAAATGAAAAAGGCCCGAAAATAATACCGGAATACGTAAAAATATAGGTACACAAGTTAAGAATTTAACAGAAATACGTAAATAACTTGTTTAAACTAATTGTTTAACAATTGAGATCACACCTCTAAATTTCTGGTGGCTTTACGGGCCACTTCTTGAGCCACTTTTTCAACCTGGCTGGCCGCCTCCACCGCCTTATAATTCTTTCGGCGCAATTCCTAAACAATGTCACACGAAAATCAGACTCTGGACTGGAGCTACAAAATTCCTACCCGCCCCAATCCGGCGCTTTTTCGATTGCTATCCAAAACAGACATCTGGAAATTTCGAACTTTTAGCCGGAAAAATCTGAGGTGATTTAATATATAAAGAAACGTTCAAGTCGAGATTCCATAAAATCGAATGCTGCGAATTGAAGGGAAAAGGAAGAGAGATATTAAAACAGACAGACAGTGAGTAGTAGGTCAGTTGAATCCATTAAAACACAGCATACACACTAACTAAATTCAAGTTAGCAAAAAGACATGTATGATTATGTCCCGATAAAACTGGGCTGAACACAGCAAGCATACACGTACATCATTTTTGTCCTTTTGTAGCTGCAATTCACGACGCAACTTCTCCAATTCAGAATCCTTCAGGCGCAGAGCGGTTGACAAATCGGGACTAAAATGGGACACACATTAAATTTATAAGAGGTGCGTTCGCGGGCGCATCTAAGTCTTTTGCTTCGATCAGAGTTAGTTAAAAAATCAACAAAATATAAATCCCAAGTAAACACTGAAATAAAATTGACCCACAGACCAAAACTTGTAGGGAAATCACGGAAAAGGCATAAAAGCACCCCCAAGAATTTCAAATTCAAGTTTCTGATACAAGTTTCACAAGCATCTCGCATCTAAACTTTCAGTACTGCTAGATCAAATAATTGACATTCCAGTCATAATTTACGTACCTAGAATCAGCATAACCATCGTGCTGTAAGGCATACTAAAATGTAAAAAAACAGATCAAAAACTAAATGATATATACAGCTCAAACATACCACAGAAGGCTCCTTTTCAAAACAATCTTTTGGCAGAATAAATTATGCCAAGGGGATGATGCTACAAATTTTAGCCGACATTTCCGCAAAACTTACAAAATATATCATTCATTAAAACAAAACAATCAGACATGTCTACAATGCTTACAGCCGGTTCAACGGTGCCATTGACAGCAGGAACAGTTGCGTTAGCCTTCAGCTTGGCATTTTCTTGTCTTAGTTCCTAAAAAATCAAAAATTATACTCGAAGTTTTAATATGAATTAAGGCTCCTCGTGTCTCAGTAAAAAAAATTACCAAACCAGGGTATATATTTTTACAGAGGCGGGGTGGCAGCGAATCTGACAGATTTGGGCTGCCCTACCTCTCCCCCTCCCCCGCATACGTCTTTTCCTTCGCAGTACATACACGAGCCATGCACCAGGGTATTTTTTACAGGGGGGGGGGGCCCCCCCCGAAATTGACCTTCCCCCCCCCCCCGAAAATGCCTTCCCCCCCCCCGAAATCGCCCCCCCCCGGATTTTGGTCTGCCCCCTTAATGAGGTCTACATTTTTTCCAAAAATGGTCAAATTTTCAAAAATTTTCCGGCTTCGCCGGAGATTTTTTCGTAAAAATGGCTATTTATACCTTAAATCCTGGTATTTTTGAGCACTTTTTGTGTTTCACCATGCAAAATACGCCAAAAAATACCATTTTTTGGCTCATTTTTGCAAAAAAATCTTCCCCCCCCCGAAAATTTCTTCCCCCCCCGGGTCCGGGCCCCCCCCGGGAAGCCCCCCCCCCCCCGGAAAAAAATCCCTAAAAAATACCCTGTGCACTGACCTTTGGAAACTTTATGTACACACCAAATAATACTTCCATTACATAAAAGAAGAAACACATTCATAATGATACTATATTTTATTACGATCTTTTTCTGCGGTCGAACTAAAATGAACGGATAACTCTTTTAAACCTGTGCGCGAAAATGACTCAAATAGTTTCAATGACTTTAACTTATTTTTCTAACCCGACTAACCTGTTGCGAAGGCCATTAGCTTTTATTCTAGAAATTTGCCCTTTACAAACAAGGTTTTTCAAAATCGGACATGTGCTTTTCAGTGTGCTTTTTAAGAAAATGTTTTCACAAGAAAATATTCTTTTTCTAAAAATTGAATTTTCGAGTTTTTATAATGCTTTTACGATACACAGCGTATTCCTCGCTAGGATTTGTCGTTTTAGCGATGAAAGAAAAAAGATACTGACTTGTATGGGCGATTTTGAGGGCTTGAACGCTATAGAATCGTCCGAAAACGAAAAAACAGCATCCGCAACGGGAAGGTAAGAAATTTTCGAAAAATGTGAAATGCCACTTGGAAACAGTAAACCTTTTAATTTAGTAAGTCAGTTTTTTAAAGAAAAGACGAGCGCATAATTTTTCAGCAAACAGTCTTCCGTCGTAGTTCAAAGCTTTTAAAGAAATTAATAAAACTTTGCTGCTGAAGCTCGAAAATTAGATGCGTTTTAAATGTGTTTTTCTAAGAAAAAGTGTGCGAAAACACCGTAAAAAACAATGCTTAACACAAATTTCTTAGTTTAGCAAGCTGACCTTAATTTCCTGTTCCAGTTTTGTGAGGCTGCCATCACGTCCAACCACGGTCGACTCCAAGAGTGAGACCTGCTGCTTTAGTGAATCACTTTCTCGAATACGTTCACTCAGTTCAGCACTGAAACAATGCGACAACTAACGAAACAATACAAAGATAGTACGCAAAATGTTACAATAGCTTTGAAATCTACTACGTATATATAGTACAAAGCATAAATAAGAGAGCGGAGGCGAACATTTTCGAACACTATCCACCGAGAAATACACCCTTCTGCCTCAAACCCTAGACGGCAACCAAAGGGGCGAACCAGACAGTTTACATTAAAATTACCAATTTCGGGAACATAATTCTTATTGGCCAAAAATGAACACCCCTCCCCCAACCCAAAGTGTGAGAGAGAGGGGTTTAAAGTTCAAAGCCAACAGCTCAAAAGCTACCCTTTATCAGACTAAACGGTCTTACACTATTAGCCTGGGCTTTTTTTAGGGGGGTGTGGGGGGGCGCCCTCCCCCCCCACTTTTTGGGTTCCCCCCACTCGACCCCTACCCACTTTTTTGGGCTTCCCCCCACTCACCCTAAGGTGCCCAGAAACTGCCAAATTTTTAGGATTTTGGTCAAAATTAACAAAAATTTTCCGGCATCGCCGGAAATTTTTGGTCAAAAATCGTCTATTTTGGTGCCAAAACTTAATTTTTGAGCACTTTTGAGCTTAGTGATAGCAGTATTTGTAGGAAACAGGCTTTTCATACGGTATTTTTGGCATTTAGCCATTTTATTCCCCCCACCCCACTTTAGGACCTCCCCCCACTCGTCCCCCACTTATTTTTGCCTAGAAAAATCCCAGTTAGAGCAAACTTGAGAAGGAGAACGTGCACTAAAATCACTGAGGCTCGCTACACTACCAAACCAAAATTTCCTGAACTCTGTTCTAGGAAATTACAGACAGCAAAAGCGCCGTTTGAGACTTTTCTTTTTGCATTCAGCAAAATGGTCAAACAAAAACTAATAAAAGCCATCGCACTAGCAAAAGAGTTTAATTCAAGCAAAAGCAAAAGGACAAAAATACAGCTACAAAACTAAAGTGGCAAACTCAGTAACACAATATTGAGCATGCACTGTAGATTATCCGCTAAACGGTTTCGTGCAATCTGCTGTAAATGTAAAGTCTGTTGTAAAACAAAATGGAGCCAACTTTCATTATTAAAAATTGCAATACAGTTTTAAGGGAAAAATTACCAATCAGTGCTGAAGCAAAACAGTAGTATAGTGTGCACCCCAAATAAAGTATAACCAAATAAAATAATATAATATGCAAATATACCATTACAAAAGCGCAAAAAAACGTAAACCAGTTTAATAATTACGACGGTTCCACTGTGACATAGTTATTCTTGATGTGCGGGCCCAGATAGGTGGAACACTCTGGATAGCCGGGACTGGTTCGCCATTCTCCGTCCACCAAAAATTTAAACTCATATTTGCCCGGGAGGAGGTGAACCTCAATGGAGCGCCGGGGCGGGCCGGACCATGGGGCGGTTTCTGGGGTCGATGGCAGCTGTTTGGGGGAGCCCCAGCCCCAGAAAGAACCTGTCACCCGAACATTTTCACCCTCCTGGGAGGGCCAACAAATCTCAACGGGAATTCCTTCACCAGGGGAAACTTCTCGGTGCTGAGGCTCCTGTTGAGCTTCATGGTGCTCTCTGAAAATGAAATTGAAATTGCTGACAGAGCACAGAGAAACTGAAGAGAGAAATGCAGAAGAAATAAAATAAATAAAAGATATTTAGAAAAAAGCCAAAAAGTGAAAGCAAATAACTTTCCACCGCGGTGAGCATGGAGATTTAGAATTTCTAAAGCAGTCCCCTGTAGTGACAGTGCAGGAAAGCAAAGCATGCAAGGTTTTGGCAAAATATTGTAATGGGCCCATTATCATAGAAAAAAAACGAAGGCTATGCCGTGGAATTGATAGATTCGACTAGACGAATCTAATTACAATTCTACTACATAGAGTACAGTTTAGCAATTTGTCACTGATGGGCCCCCAACCGTCTTTGACAACCGCAACCGAGACAACGATTCAACAGCACCCTATATTTTCACACAACATTCCAACTCCCTAAAAACTGAGAAAGCCACAAAACAGCAACAAAAAGCAAAACGTGAGACAAGCCCACCAACACTTTAAAATAGTATGCATAATGCAGCTCATGTCAAAGTATGTACAGCCAAAAGGGAAAAACGAATGTACCCCCTCCTCCCAGTAGAATTTGTATGTATATGTTTGTGTGTGTTTGTTTGTTTGTAATCTGCTAAAATGTTAAAATGTTATGGTGTTTAGAAGATTTTTGTCAAATACTTCCACAAAATCTGGCCTAAAACGGTGGCATTTTAAGCAAATCTTGATCTTTAGGAAATCCAGGATTTAGTTTACCAGTTTTAAAGCAAAATTTCACTTTGATATGAGCTATATCCTGGCTGTATTGTGGCGGCAACACATGCAAGGAGTGTGGTACCGGCGTGCAGGAGAGGACGAGACTGACCTCATCTGTTCCAGGTCTTGTAAGGCAGCCAATTCCTTCTGCAGGGATTCGTTGGCAGTCGCAGTCGTCCTCTGATTGACAGAAACGCTCTCCAACTGCTCTTCCAACTCCAAAACACTGCAACAGGAACAAAAATGCGCAAAAATACGAGAGTAATCCGGTACACAGTATCAGAAAGGAAAACGGAAACTGAAAGAAGACGTAAGAGAACAGACTACACTACGTAGTACTGGGTATGATTTTACAGGGGTCGCCAAAATAGGCACATTTTGAAAAATTTTCCCGCTTCAACGGAGATTTTTGTAAAAATGGCTATTTTTAGCTAAAATCCTGGCATATTTGAGAGCTTATTGCGTTTCTACATACAAAGTACTCCAAAAACACCATCTTGACTCATTTTTACAAAAATTCCCCCCGAATATTCCCCTCGGAACCCCCCCTTGAAAAAATCCCAAAAATTACCAGGTACAAGAACCAAAAATGCTCCTTCGTCGCATGTAAAATACATATGAGTACGCTCAGGCAGGTTGTACAAACACGGAAACTAGCCTGTAAAATGCATATGAGTGGCGTTGAGGTTGTAAATTAAGGAAAACAAGTTGCAACGGCTTAACATATGAGCCTGTCCTACAACGAGGCTCATATTGGCGTATGTCATAATTATAATTTGTCGAAATTTGACCTTCATATAAATAGCACGTAAAGCTTTTCATTACAAAATTGTCCTTCACACATCTTGTCGCTAAGACATTATACTGTGCATACGCATTATACGGCATGCCACTCTGCGCTCTGACTCCGAGCCATGTGGGGAAAGCATTACGTATGTGAGAGTAGTGTGTCATAGTGTTCCGAGAATACAGTAGGTGTACTATAGTGCATCCGGAAATAGTAGGTGCCATCGTGTTTCGGGAAACATCAGCTTGCATGTACAGTTCAACTTGAGGTGTCGCAGTTCACTTCGTTCTGTCCATTTCTTTCAAGCCACAATGTTAACATGTTATGTCTATTCATTCGTTTTTTCTTTAATAAAATGACCTGATGATCTTTAAGATGGCTGCACTGTGACGCCAATATGAGCCTCGTTGTAGGACAGGCTCATATGTTAAGCCGTTGCAACTTGTTTTCCTTAATTTACAACCTCAACGCCACTCATATGCATTTTACAGGCTAGTTTCCGTGTTTGTACAACCTGCCTGAGCGTACTCATATGTATTTTACATGCGACGAAGGAGCATTTTTGGTTCTTGTTTTCCATTCTTTTACATATGTATGCGCAAAAAAGAACCAACATAATATAGTTCCGAACACCATGCGCAAGCAGATACTATTTTGACCACTTTTGGAAAATTTCATATTTGACCCAAAATCGCTTACGTCCCCACCCCACCCCACCACAGCACTCTACAGCCATTTTGAGCATGCAATTCTATGACAAAAGTTGCTCAGCTCACTTAGGGCTTTCATTTGGTACCAAATTTGACCACTTTTGAAAAATTTCATTTTTGACCGAAAATCGCCTAAGTCCCCACCCCACCACAGCACGCTACAGCCATTTTGAGCATGCAATTCTATGACAAAAGTTGCTCAGCTCACTTAGGGCTTTCATTTGGTACCAAATTTGACCACTTTTGAAAAATTTCATTTTTGACCGAAAATCGCCTAAGTCCCCACCCCACCCCACCACAGCACTCTATAGCCACTTTGAGCATGCAGTTCTATGACAAAAGTTGCTCACCTCACTTAGGGCTTTCATTTGGTACCAAATTTGACCACTTTTGAAAAATTTCATTTTTGACCGAAAATCGCCTAAGTCCCCACCCCACCCCACCACAGCACGCTACAGCCATTTTGAGCATGCAATTCTATGACAAAAGTTGCTCAGCTCACTTAGGGCTTTCATTTGGTACCAAATTTGACCACTTTTGAAAAATTTCATTTTTGACCGAAAATCGCCTAAGTCCCCACCCCACCCCACCACAGCACTCTATAGCCACTTTGAGCATGCAGTTCTATGACAAAAGTTGCTCAGCTCACTTAGGGCTTTCATTTGGTATCAAATTTGACCACTTTTGAAAAATTTCATTTTTGACCGAAAATCGCCTAAGTCCCCACCCCACCCCACCACAGCACGCTACAGCCATTTTGAGCATGCAATTCTATGACAAAAGTTGCTCACCTCACTTAGGGCTTTCATTTGGTACCAAATTTGACCACTTTTGAAAAATTTCATTTTGGACCACCTGACCCCTTACCGACCTGACCCCTCAGAAGGTCAAGTGGAGCCAGCCCAGCAAAATGGGTGCGTTGTACAGCAAAACAGACACCGGAAATGAGCTGGGCGCACCAGAAAACCCCTATAGAGAAAGTTTTGAGAGGCCAAGTAGAGCCTAGTATGGACCTCCAGGAAACGGTTGCCGACATGACCCTCCAGACGACAAAGTGGAAACAGCCCAGCAAGATGGATGAGTCGGACGGCAAAACGGACACCGGATATGAGCTGGGCGCACCAGAAAACCCCTATAGAGAAAGTTTTGAGAGGCCAAGTAGAGCCCAGTATGGGCCTCCAGGTAGCGGTTGCCGACATGACCCTCCAGACGGCAAAGTGGAACCAGCCCAGCAACTTGGGTCAGTCGGGCAGCAAAATTGATAGCGGGAATCGATTCTCCGTCCGCAAAAACCTTTGTATGCAAGACTTGAGGCTGCCAGGTCGCAAAATAAGCGAAAAAACCAAGTTCAAAGTTGGACCCAAAATTCACCAACTTTGGCAGGCCAGTACCCAAAAATTACGCTCAGGGCCGGAAAATCATATAGCAATTGAACGACCCTGATATGTGTCCTATTCAGCCATATAGGCAGTATTGCCCCATATATAGCCCAGTCTGACTTATTACGGCGCCTTTGAAGCATACTTTTTGGCCATTTTAGCGTTTTGGCCGATTTTGGCCCCCTGCCAAAAATTTTTTCCGGCTCTGGGAGGCATAAAAACTAGCCTATCGGCTTATTTTTGTTGCGTACTCCAAGAATATATATGGTTTTCATAGGCAAAAATTTTTCTATCTGTTGTTATTAAAGCTACAAAACCCCCTTACCAGACGTCAAAGCGGAGAACCGGAAAAAAAACATCACTCTCGTAAGCGATTTTTGGCGCAACTTTTTAACGGAAAGTGGTACGGGGATGAAACTTCGCACACATACTAAACTCGACACGTACAATTTTTTGCGCACATAATCTGCGCAGGATCTGCGCAGGAATCTGCGCAGCTTCTGCGCAGCCTTGTTTTACACGGTCATTCGACCATTTTCACTCATATTATAGGGGTCGCGATAGGGGTCGCTACCGCGACCCCTATGATAATATTAGCAAGAAAAAACTAATACGGAAAAACACTCGCCAAAACAATATCATACGAATAGCAAGAAAATGTTTCAAACACTAGGCGTTGAGACTATAATGTGCCCAATATTCCTCTCTATGCTATCTAGTATGGGCTTAGTTTATGTTGCACTTTGCGAGAAAGAAAATCAACATCTGGTAACACAGAAATAGACTGTTCTGCGACTCTCGACGTTACTTACTCTCAGTTCATTCTCCTTTTCAACCAGCTGCTTTCGACTCTCCTCTAGGGCCGTTTTGAAGGAGGCCATATCAGCGCCTAAAGGTGTGGCCGGTCCATTGGTGATGGTCGAGGCCAACTTAGATTCCAAGTCTGAGGCGCGCTGATCGGCGTGAGCTTTGGCCTTGTTCGCCTCGCCCAGCTCTGTGAACAGGCGCTGGTTGGCATTTTTCAGGGCGGAGACTTCGTCACGAAGTCGATGAAGTTCCTGGAACAAAAAATTATGTACTTAAAACTGACTCAACTCAGAACCTGTCTTTTTAGGATAAACAGACTGCTAAAAATTTGAATTATTTTTATCTCTTACGAATATAAATTTATCAATCAAACAATTAATTATTTCGCTATTAAATTTTGATAAGGAGGAATATTGTAAAAATTAACCAATTTCAGACATCAATTTGACAACAAATTTAAATCTGCAAGAAACACAACCAAACAAAGCGCAAGCAAGATATCGTACTTACAGCTTGCGCAGTTTGATCAAGCTGCACAGGAGGTTGCGCAGGTGCAGGGCCCGACACAGCTGGAGCTTGCTGCACCTGAATCTGCTGCACTTTGACCGCCTTCTCGCGCTGCAGCTGCGATTGAACAGTGCTGAGTTCAGTGCGCAGCTGTTCATGGGTGCGCATCAGTTCACCGTAGGACTGTTCCGTGGACTTCAGCTTGTCTGACAGTTCCTTCAGCTGGTTGGCTGTCATGCTTGCCTGTTTCTGATAAAAAAGAAAAACATAAAAATGACAAATTTAAAAAATAATTAAAACTGGGATTATAGGTGCATTCTCCCAAAACAATTTGCTTGCCTGTTTTCTAAAAACCTCCAAATGAATTTAAAATGACAAATTTTGTAATGAAAATTATTAGCTATAATAAACAAGACGCCCAAGAAGCAGACTACTATCGTCCACCACTGATGAGAGCAGAAAATTGATTGCTAAAGGCGCTTTCATCGTCGCGAACGATTGTAACATGCTGTTTCAGCCTTTGAAATCAGTTGTATCGAATTCATGCTTACGAACGCATGCAGACGCTTACATAATTGCGTCAAGAACTATGAATGCACCTTCAGACTTGCAAAGTGAAAACGTGCTGCTCGCACACAAGCTCGCTATATCCCTTTTAAAATTTTAAAATAGCAATACTACACAGTAAATTCCAACACAATAATTCTTGTTCAACATTAATATTAGCAAGTTAGCGACGGCACTCACTTCTTTGCTTTGCAAGTCTTTCCACTGTTCCTGCAGACGTCGCAAATCCTGCAATCTGACGTTAAGTTCAGCTGTAAGTCGCTGAATTTCGGCCTTATTCCGTCCGTGCTCTTGCCTAGAAAATTAATAAAAATGAAAACATGTATCAATTGACTGAGACTACAAGAATAATAAAAATCATCGCAGAAACATAAAAAATTAGAAATAATTTCTGATTTCCTGCAAAATAGGCTGTAAAATTGAATAAAAGTATCTGTACCAAACGTTTGTGCTCCCTTTCAGTTTGGCGACAAAATTAAATCAGAAATTTTGAAATTGCCAAAATGAACCATAAAGATACCTACTCAAGATGAGCACAGCGTTCCTTGTAGCGTTGGTTTTCCTAAAGTGCAAAAAACCTGCAGTGTAAATAAGTTAGCACAGAAACATAAAATTAGCAGTTGAGTGCAGAGGGGTGAAATAAATAAGGCAGCTGGCGTCAAGCTGTCTAACGTTTTCAGGAAAAAATGTTCCTAAAAATGCTTACATAAAAACTTTACATGTACGTACATATACGCACACGTATATACATAAGGCGTCTGTGCTTAAACGTGTTTCTACACTTGCTCTCTTTATAATTATAAAAAGTAACTAATAAGTAAGTACTAAGTAAAGACTTTACAACCAACTGCTGTTATCGCTCTGACGTCAATTTTACCATGCTGTCGATAACTCAAAATACCAGTAATGTCTAATACCAAGAGTACATAATAGATAAGAGTAAGAAACTCTTACGCTAGCATGTAGAAATCATGTAAGGTATGCTCGGTTTATTAACTCGGGACCCCCCCACCGCAACTTCCGGGGAGGGGGGGTCCCACTTTGCACTATTTACACGCTTTCATATAAGCGTGTGTCTGCTCGCTGATTGGCCCACTAGCCTACGGCTTACTGTAGGGAATTTATTAGTTACTTTAATTATAGCTTTAATTAGGTTAGTACAATCAAAAAACTAAATCGACAACTTTGTAGCATTTTTTCTGCTCTTTCCAATGATATAAAAATTGTTGCACATTACATTCCTTCGAATTTTTGTATTGTGCAACAATTTTTATATCATTGGAAAGAGCAGAAAAATCCTACAAAATTGTCGAATTAGTTTTTTAATTGCTTTAACCTAATTAAAGTTATAATTAATTAATTAAAATAACTAATAATTTCCCTACAGTAAGTCTAAGGCTAGTGGGCCAATCAGCGAGCAGACACACGCTTATATGAAAGCGTGTAATTAGTGCAAAGTGGGACCCCCCCCCCCCCGGAAGTTACGGGGGGGGGTCCCGAGTTAATGAACCGAGCATACCTAGCATGATTTGTACATGCTAGTGTAAGAGTTTCATACTCTTTATTATGTACTCTTGCTAATACCAGTAATGTGTACATCAAAATGTACACATTCAAATTACAACTAACTGCTAACTTATAACTCCAGTCCATTACAAACTTCCTAAATATAGGATTTGTCCACACAGCGGCATCACCAAAACATTACTATTATCAAGAGTACGTATATACGTACATACTAGTAAGAATAAGAAACTCTTACACTTACACTGGCATGTACAAATCATGATAGGAATGCTCGTTTCATTAACCCGGGAACCCCCCTCCCGGTGTCCGGGGGAGGGGGATGTCCCCACATTGCACTAATTACACGCTTTCAAACAAGCGTGTGTCTGCTTGCTGATTGGCCCATTTCTTTGGCCCGTTTTTTACTCTTACTATACGTAATCTTGCTATTATACATACCTACACTTGGAAAATTTTCCAAAATTTGTTGGACACACATTAAACCGTATACTTTTTGCCTTACCTCTCTAATTTGTGCAGCAACATTAGGATCATACATTTTCTGCATACTGACCATTTTGGTCTGATATTGTTGAATTTCTTGACCCATTTTATTGCTCATTTCCTGCAATCAAATGTGTGCACGGGTGGTACAACAAGAGGTATATATCAGGACAAAGAAAGGTTAAAATAAAAATTTCTATATATTCACTCAGCTTACACCGCCAATCTGGTTAACGTTAAAATTTCGTGAACTACGAGCATAAGCAAAAGAGGCTCGAAGGGAACTCTAACAACGAAGTCAGTCTAAATAATTGTAAATGATAATATCTAGCCCGAGCGGAATTTCTGAAATATGTGATATCTTGTGATGGTATATTATGCTATACTACTTGCTACTGCTACTATACATATACTTGTAGAAGTCAGCTCTAAACATTGCGTGCTGTTACTGAGTTATGCATTGCAATTGTGCACTATTAAAACTTAAGAGGTAGCTAGAAAGCTGAACACTGATAATTCGATTCAAACCTGCAGCTTCATTTTCAGGGTTCGTTCCTCGGCCGTCTTCTGCTGCATGGCGTCCTGAAAACTCCGTTCCAGCGTACCATAGCGGGATTTCTCAGACTCCAATGTAGATCTAAATCAAACACCGAAAGACACTGATTGAAACAAAATCTCCTCCTCTCTTCCCCGGGATCAACCAGCAGCAGACACTTGCAGGAAACGCAAATCTCGTGGGGATGAGCTGACTTTTGGCATTTCAATTAGCATAAAAATTAGAACACTAGGGAAAGTCTTCTCTGAGATGGGGTAATCTAGAATCCTGTGGTCGGGATTCCAAACACAGTACCCCTTCAGTCAGGACATTAACCTAACCTAACCTCCTGTACAGAGAGGCTGGAGGGTCCCAGACAGGCCCCCTCCCTCAAGTATTTCACTGTGCAGAAGATAACCACGACGGGTCCAGGCATCATAGTGAGAGTCATTCCAGAAATGACTTATGAAATGAAGCAATGCTTCAATCCTATATCACAAATATATGTAAAAAGTAGCTACTGACTGATCGGCTACTAAAGCCCGGTTCATACCTCTGTCCGTTTGTCCGTTTCTTGTTGTCCGTTTGTCCGTTTGTCCGCTCACATACTGGTTCATACCTTTCCGTTTTTCCGTTTGTCCGTTTGTCCGTTTGTCCGCTTGTCCGTTTGTCCGTTTGAGCTGTTGCTTCATAGTTTTCCGTTTGTCCGTTTGTCCGGTTGTCCGTTTGTCCGTAAGGGATGTCCGTTTAGACTTCAACACTGCTCTACTTTTCCGGTTGTCCGTAAGCAACAAGTATGAATCAGTTTAGAAAAGCAAACCAGACAAACTGACAAACGGACAAACGGAAACGGACAAATAGACAAACGGAAAGCTAGGTATGAACTGATCTGTGAGTTCAGCAAAACGGACAAACGGAGAAACGGAAATTCGGACAAACAGACAAACGGACAAACGGACAAACGGAAAATTGGTATGAACCGGGCTTAAAGCAGACGAGGGCGACGATCTTGCAGAAATTTTACAAGAAGTAAATACACAAGTTCCTCCATGTTTTCATAATGCTTATTTCTAAATGGACGAGTACTTACCCAGTTTGCCTAAACTTGAACACACCTTAACTTATCCATGGCTTGTACAGCCTGCTGCTTTTCAACTGCAAACGCTGATTCCAGTTCTGCCAACCGTTTCTGCAGACGATCTTCATTCTGAGATGATTTCTGGCCACCCTAAATACAAGAAACAAAATTGCTCATCGATTTAGCAACTAAGTGCCGCAGCTTCAACGTTCCGAAACGACAACATTGGCCTGTTGCTTACTTTCGAGAGGTCACAACATAAAATGCTCAGTCAGCTAGTAAAGCTTGCGAATATTTTAAATAAATAAAAAGATAGTACAGAGATAAGTCCCTCCACACAAAATTGAAAACTGATTTTATCCGAAAGCTCGTTATTACTGGTGACAATTTAGTCACATCAAACCCAAATCAAACTATTTGGTGCTGACTGTCAGCATATTTGCCAGCACCCAATTATTTAAAACTGCTTAATTTAGTCTTCGATGGGAACCCGAGACACGAAAAGATCCGCCAGTCTACAGTATGGCGCGTTCGGGAGATCAGGAACGACAACAGATACCGGAACCGGAATGGGCTACGGTCGTAGGGCGCGTCAAACTGACGAAGGGGATTTCACCGACAATATAAAGGACTTTAAATCGTGCCGTGAAGGCACCACCTTCAATCTGGAACCAACGCAGCCTGTCCTGTCCCAGCAGCAGTCAAGCGGCAGCGGCAGTGGAGAGGAGACCAAAATTCGAACCATCTACGACGCGGACAGCAAACGACCCAGTCTGCCGGCCGCCGTTTTTGACGCAGAAGAGCCAAGACAGAGGGGACGATCCGTATCCAAGAAGGAAACCGGCGAAGCCCGTCTACAGAATCAGGTCAAGCATCTGCTGGAGCTGCAGCAGAAGAAGAAGCGACAACAGCAGCGAAATCAGGGTCGCCAACAGGGATCAAGATCTCCCGGCGGCCGGGCAGGAAGTCGGTCTCCGGTGAAACCATCGCCCGGGTCTTCCAGAAAGGAATCACGGAACAACTCGGAACACGACTCCGCCGTCAGACCTGCAACGGAGGATGACATGGAACAGCCTGATCCCTACAAGAAACAGAGAGAGGACGAAAGACGAAGTCGTAAATCCTACGATCCAGCGGGCGCTCAAAATCGTCGACGAGTCTCCAGTGAACGACAGGAACCACGAAAAAAGTCGGACATCCTATGGGGCGCCCACACCATGCCAGGAGTGGCTGGTGGCGGAAGTCACAGCGTCCATGAAGAAGTACTGCCGCCTCGACAGTCGCAGCAGTTCAAGGAGGAGGCCACAGGCAGCCCGCTCCGGCGATTTGTCACCAACGTCCGACACGCCTTTCAGAAGAAGAAGAAAAAGGACAAAACAGAACGGTCCCTGCTGTCTCAGAAAACGGCCAAATCGCCGCCACGATCCAGGGCGGCCTCCCAGACGCGACACTACAGTCTGAAGGAAAGACGCCGCTCATCGGATGGCATACGTCATGTCTAGCATGGATACCTAACTAACTAATTGGTTGGTGTTTGTTAAATAAATATCATATTTTGTTGTGATTATATACTCCTCGTTAGGTAGCAGCAAGAGTCCATACTTTATTCCTTTATATTATAGAAGAGTAAGCCACTAGAGGGCTTCTCTTCTTGGCATTGCGTAACGGTGTTCCGACCAGAAGACGCGAATGTTCCCCCGTTTGGTGGGGGGGGGTATGCAAAAGGGCTCCCCGTTTGGTGGGGGGGGGGGTAGAATGGGGTCTCCGTTTGGGGGAGAGGGTCGCCCAGTCAGACTAAGATTGGAAGAATCTAATTGGCGATTGGCGACCGCCCCCCCAAACGGGGACCTCTCTTTGCTGCCCCCACCAAACGGGGACTCTGCTGCCCCCCCACCAAACGAAGGGGGTATGCTTTGTCTAAAAGAGCTACCCCCACCAAACGGGGGAACATTCGCGTATTGTGGTCGGAGCACCGTTACGCAATGCCAAGAAGAGGAGCCCTCTACTGGCTTACTCTTCTTCTTATATATAGTGCAATTATGCACTCTTGGTAGCAGTAGCGTGGAATCCCGCGAAATATATTTTCCAAACAAAAATATCCAGTCGATAATGATCAATTTTACCATCTAAGACAATCCTCAATGCTTTCAAAAACTGTTTAATCCTAACATAATTACAGGGTTCTACGAGTTGAACCCCTTCACATGGGCATAAAAATTCCAGTGTCTCATAATGATCTAACCTTGAGCCAATTCTGAGCCGGTTTGTGCTTTTCGGCAATGGTGGAAACAATCTGGGTCAAACTTTCTTGGGATGAGAAGTCTAACAGACGAAGCTCCTCCAAAACACGCTTCAAACTGGGCGGGCCTGAAACACAAGATTGAAAACTCTATAGCAACAACAATTTCTGATCAAAGAAAAAAGACAATATAATAAAGCACATAAAAGCGTACATACATAGATAAAAATATTGACAACCATATGAGTTAAAATATATATTTATTAGGCGGAGAAAAAGTATATACAATACCAGCACTGTCTTTGGCATCAAATGCTCCGGACTCACTGATCCGACTGACGGAAGCTGGACGTCCGCCTTTCACGGTGTGAACTGAGGAAAGCTGAAGCTGATCCCCGCGCTCGGCCTCAACGATCAGCTCAGTCGGTTTTGGCTCCTCCGGAATGGCGTCATGCTGATGCGAAGGCAGCAAATCAGTTTCCGCAGAAATCTGATCCAATCCTGCAAAAACAAAAAATAAATAAAACAAATATATAAACAAATAAACACAAACACAAATACTATATTTAGGTACCGAAATAAGGTCATACAGTCTATGATGAGAGTGTAGTACATGTTTTCAGTTCAGCCTAGTGCCTACATCGACTAGTTTCGTAAATTGTCGTCTTGATCTCTTTACACGTATTCTATCGGTATTTCTTGCATGGATGGTCCCTACAAGGAAGATGACATTTAGTAGATAGATTTCAAAAAATACCAGCAGCTAAGCACAGCCGTCTAAGTCGTAAAAAATGATCCTACACAAGCCTACGCAGACACATCGCTCAATTAGCTTTCTGTTGACTGATTTAGCCAGATGCTGAATATTCTAACATAGGCGAAGAATTGAAGTCAGTACTTACTACTCATACATATACCTTAGCTTACACTGTTGACATGCGTGTATACGGAACGGATGAAACTAAACCTGATATATATATATATATATATATATATATATATATATATATATATATATATACAAGTAGGAAAAATGCTCCTTGCAGTCGCATGAAAAAGTTAATATGAGCTATTATGGCCAACATTTAAACGTGCTAAGGACAAGATTTAAAATGTTTAATATGAGCCAACATCTAAATAAGTAGAGGACAAGATGTAAACGTCTAACATGAGCCGCTACGTTTCTCTTGGGCTCATATTGACGCTCACTTTGGTTACGCCTGTGGTGCGTGTCCTCTAAACAGACATTGTTAAACCTAGCCAGTAAAGACTTAATATTAGTAGTGGCGCATACGTTTTAAGCAAAAATCAGAATTGCCTGATTTTTCAACTTCGCTTCAAAACATTTGTTTGTTTTTCGACGTTGCTTCTAGATCTTACTATACGTATGTACATGTATATAAATTATTAACAAAAGCAACCAATATAAACAGAATAAGGCAATAAAAATTAGAACTGTCACAGACGATATATACTTACCTAGTGAGATTTCATCCAACCATACCATCCTTGCATATGCAAACCATTCTAACCTTTTGACTACGTATCTGAAGAAAGCCTTTGTATATACAAAATATATTAGCCATTTCATTTGCGTCAATATGAGCCCAAGAGAAACGTAGCGGCTCATGTTAGACGTTTACATCTTGTCCTCTACTTATTTAGATGTTGGCTCATATTAAACATTTTAAATCTTGTCCTTAGCACGTTTAAATGTTGGCCATAATAGCTCATATTAACTTTTTCATGCGACTGCAAGGAGCATTTTTCCTACTTGTCCTAATCCAATTTTTGGTAGCGTAAGGTTCGCAAGAGTATGCGTCCTTTCCATTGAAACGAGTACAGTCGATTTATTGTATATATGCCCCCAACCACACCGCCGAAAAACGCTGTTCCAGGGGGTTTGACTAGTGGTCAATAGGCCACCTAGACCGTAGTGACCAGTGGTCACTTCCGTCGGTTTGGACAATATGCCCATTGAAACGAGCATAGTCGATTTACTATATATGCCCCCAACCAAAACGCCGAAAAACGAAGTTTTAGGGAATTTGACCAGTGGTCAATAGGCCACCTAGACCAGTGGTCACTTCCGTCGGTTTCGAAAATATGCCCATTGAAACGAGCATAGTCGATTTACTATATATGCCCCCAACCAAAACGCTGAAAAACGCTGTTCCAGGGGGTTTGACCAGTGGTCAATAGGCCAGCTAGACCGTAGTGATCAGTGGTCACTTCCGTCGGTTTCGAAAATATGCATATTGAAACGAGCACAGTCGATTTACCATATACGCCCCCAACCAAAACGCAGAAAAACGTTGTTTTGGGGGTTTGACCAGTGGTGAATAGGCCACCTAGACCGTAGTGACCAGTGGTCACTTCCGGCGGTTTCGACAACACGCCCATTGAAACGAGCGTAGTCGATTTACTATATATGCCAAAACAAAAACGCCGAAAAACGAAGTTTTACGGGGTTTGACCAGTGGTCAATAGGCCACCTAGACTAGTGGTCACTTCCGTCGGTTTTGAAAATATGCCCATTGAAACGAGCATAGTCGATTTACTATATATGCCCCCAACCAAAACACTGAAAAACGCTGTTCCAGGGGGTTTGACCAGTGGTCAATAGGCCAGCTAGACCGTAGTGACCAGTGGTCACTTCCTTGCTTGTTGCTTATTTTCGACAGTTTAAGCATCCTATCGTGTAGAAAACGTGTTTTTCTTGTATTTAGAGCCAAACTAGACCCATTTTAAGACAAAAATAAGCATTTTTGGTCAAAATTGAAATTTTGGCTTGAAATGGCACAGTGTCCGATTTAGACCCCCTGGACCACTCATAACAGTACGAACCCAGGTAAAACCTATACCAATTTAATCTATAGGCTCTATTAAACAAATGTATGTATTGGTTTGACCTTTCCGGTCAATGGTTAGAAAAAAAATTAATTTTGAAAAGTGGGTTTTTTTCCCGCCGTGGGCTTTTTTCCCCGCCAACTCCAGGTCACCCCCAGGTCGCACCGGAGGGGTCAGAGCAGTGTGACATATATCATCATGAAGCGCAACAGATGCCCTACAGGTACATATAATCCGCTTTGGTCTAAGTCTTTCCAGTAGTTCAGGGTGGCCCGGCAAAGTTTGCCAAATTTCGGCACTTGGTCGGACCAAAATTTCCAAAAATTTCAAAGTCCCAAAAAATTTTCAGGGAAGCAGTGGGAGCTACCATAATACACCCTCCAGGGTCATTTTGGATGCTCTTCAAGATAGGCTATTAAAAACCTAGATAGCTCATACCGGTAAGCCCACACTGGGGGTGGGTTTTTCCCGCATTGGCGAGTGGGTTTTTTTCCCGCCTGACTATACGCCCCCAACCAAAACGCAGAAAAACGTTGTTTTGGGGGTTTGACCAGTGGTCAATAGGCCACCTAGACCGTAGTGACCAGGGTCACTTCCGGCGGTTTCGACAACACGCCCATTGAAACGAGCGTAGTCGATTTACTATATGCCCCCAACCAAAACGGCGAAAATCGCCGTTTTAGGGGTTTGACCAGTGGTCAATAGACCACCTAGACTAGTGGTCACTTCCGTCGGTTTCGAAAATATATCCATTGAAACGAGCATAGTCGATTTACTCTATAGGCCTCCAACCAAAACGCCGAAAAACGCTGTTTTAGGGGGCTTGACCAGTGGTCAATAGGCCACCTAGACCGTAGTGACCAGTGGTCACTTCCGTCGGTTTCGACAATATGCCCATTGAAACGAGCGTAGTCGATTTACTATATATGCCCCCAACCAAAACGCCGAAAAACGAAGTTTTAGGGGGTTTGACCAGTGGTCAATAGGCCACCTAGACCAGTGGTCACTTCCGTCGGTTTCGAAAATATGCCCATTGAAACGAGCATAGTCGATTTACTATATATGCCCCCAACCAAAACACTGAAAAACGCTGTTCCAGGGGGTTTGACCAGTGGTCAATAGGCCAGCTAGACCGTAGTGACCAGTGGTCACTTCCGTCGGTTTCGAAAATATGCCCATTGAAACGAGCACAGTCAATTTACTATATATAGTCAAGCGGGAAAAAACCCACTTTTCAGATTTTTGGCCAGAACTTTTTAATGGTTTGATATATCGAAATGCTGATTATACAGGTAGCTAGGCCTAGTCGTAAGCTTTCTTATGAGCTATAGAACACCTCTCTAGGGTGTGCCGTTAGCGAGAAAAATTGTCCCAACCTGACGGGAAAAAACCCAATGCGGGAAAAAAACCCATATGCGGGAAAAAACCCAATGCGGGAAAAAACCCATATGCGGGAAAAAAACCCACCCCAAAAAATTTTTGGCAAGCAGCCAGGAGCATTTCTAACCATTCCAAATGAAAGAGCAGGTTGTTTTTAGTACAACTGCATCAAAATATATTAGTTTTTGTACTAAAATTGAGGTCATATGGTCATTTGAAAATGTTGTATCTTTAACACATAAACATAGGCAAATTTTGGAAATTTTTTAAAATTGCTTATTTTCGACAGTTTAAGCATCCTATCGTGTAGAAAACGTGTTTTTCTTGTATTTAGAGCCAAACTAGACCCATTTTAAGACAAAAATAAGCATTTTTGGTCAAAATTGAAATTTTGGCTTGAAATGGCACAGTGTCCGATTTAGACCCCCTGGACCACTCATAACAGTACGAACCCAGGTAAAACCTATACCAATTTAATCTATAGGCTCTATTAAACAAATGTATGTATTGGTTTGACCTTTCCGGTCAATGGTTAGAAAAAAAATTAATTTTGAAAAGTGGGTTTTTTTCCCGCCGTGGGCTTTTTTCCCCGCCAACTCCAGGTCACCCCCAGGTCGCACCGGAGGGGTCAGAGCAGTGTGACATATATCATCATGAAGCGCAACAGATGCCCTACAGGTACATATAATCCGCTTTGGTCTAAGTCTTTCCAGTAGTTCAGGGTGGCCCGGCAAAGTTTGCCAAATTTCGGCACTTGGTCGGACCAAAATTTCCAAAAATTTCAAAGTCCCAAAAAATTTTCAGGGAAGCAGTGGGAGCTACCATAATACACCCTCCAGGGTCATTTTGGATGCTCTTCAAGATAGGCTATTAAAAACCTAGATAGCTCATACCGGTAAGCCCACACTGGGGGTGGGTTTTTCCCGCATTGGCGAGTGGGTTTTTTTCCCGCCTGACTATACGCCCCCAACCAAAACGCAGAAAAACGTTGTTTTGGGGGTTTGACCAGTGGTCAATAGGCCACCTAGACCGTAGTGACCAGGGTCACTTCCGGCGGTTTCGACAACACGCCCATTGAAACGAGCGTAGTCGATTTACTATATATGCCACAACAAAAACGCCGAAAAACGAAGTTTTAGGGGGTTTGACCAGTGGTCAATAGGCCACCTAGACCAGTGGTCACTTCCGTCGGTTTCGAAAATATGCCCATTGAAACGAGCATAGTCGATTTACTATATGCCCCCAACCAAAACGCTGAAAAACGCTGTTTTAGGGGGTTTGACCAGTGGTCAATAGCCCACCTAGACCGTAGTGACCAGTGGTCACTTCCGTCGGTTTCGACAATACGCCCATTGAAACGAGCATAGTCGATTTTCTATATATGCCCACAACCAAAACGCCGAAAAACGAAGTTTAAGGGGGTTTGACCAGTGGTCAATAGGCCACCTAGACCAGTGGTCACTTCCGTCGGTTTCGACAATACGCCCATTGAAACGAGCATAGTCGATTTACTATATATGCCCCCAACCAAAACGCCGAAAATAGCTGTTTTTGGGGACTTTTCCCAACTTTGACCCTGGGCGAGGAACCACGGGCGCCATGCAGCATGAGGGTCACATCCGTCGATTTCGGCGATATGCTCATCGTGTTCAGCGACCCCGATTTACTATATATAGGCACCACCAAAAGACCAAAAATAGCCGTTTTTAGGGACTTTTCCCAACTTTGACCCTGGGCGAGGAACCACGGGCGCCATGCAGCCCGAGGGTCACATCCGTCGGTTTCGGCGATATGCTCATCGGGTTCAGCGACCCCGATTTACTATATATAGGAACCACCAAAAGACCAAAAATAGCCGTTTTTAGGGCTTTTCCCAACTTTGACCCTGGGCGAGGAACCACGGGCGCCATGCAGCCCGAGGGTCACATCCGTCGGCTTCGGCGATATGCTTATCGTGTTCAGCGACCCCGATTTACTGTATATGGGTACCACCCCGAGGCCGAAAAACGCTGTTTTTGCCCGTTTTTAAACTATTTTCAAATTTTCGGGCTTAGAAATTTTTCAGCTTGAAGGTGTCCAAAAACGCAATTTTTCCCATTTTTGACCATCTATAAAAATCGAACCAGATTGAAATTCGGGAAAAAACATAAACTTGCTAAGTACCATTGCCTAGATATTCAAAAAATAGTATAGAAAAATTTTTCCTATGGGCCGTTCGAAAAATCGAGTTAACACAAAATTGACAAAAATCATGCTGAATACAGAGAAAAAAACCCCACTTTCAAACCCGTAAGAGAAAGTCGATTTTTTTCAAAGTTCATTTTTTTCCGGGCAAGTTTGGTATCATTCGAAAGCTCTCCGAGCTCCCCCATGATATATATATATATATATACAAGTATGAAAAATGCTCCTTGCAGTCGCATGAAAAAGTTAATATGAGCTATGATGGTCAACATTTAAATGTGTCAAGGACAAGATTTAAAATGTTTAATATGAGCCAACATCTAAATGAGTAGAGGACAAGATGTAAACGGCTAATATGAGCCGCTACGTTTCTCTTGGGCTCATATTGACGCTCATTTAGCTTTTGCTTACTTTTAATCCAACACTGAAATGGCTTGCATGAATAACGACGCATAAACATTAATTTTGCAAAGCTGTACGTAAATGTTTTCTTCTCCACCGCTACATCCAAGTACACATTCAAGGCCACCACATAGAGTCAACAAAAAGAAACCGAAATCCAATCTAATGCAGAAACGAAAATGTGGAACTTACACATGTTGTGAAATCTTGAGAAATCACATTTGAAGTTATCATCGCAATCATCACATTAATTCAATATTCCCAAGCCAATCAAATCGTTTATAAACACTGATGCTTATATGCCAACCGTAAACTGTAAATGTTTGCCATTTTAGTCGCGTTAATATGAGCCCAAAAGAAACGTAGCGGCTCATATTAGCCGTTTACATCTTGTCCTCTACTCATTTAGATGTTGGCTCATATTAAACATTTTAAATCTTGTCCTTGACACATTTAAATGTTGACCATCATAGCTCATATTAACTTTTTCATGCGACTGCAAGGAGCATTTTTCATACTTGTCCTCAGTCTAGTTTTTGGGAACGCTACCATAACTGTGGCAGAAGCAATCACAAATTCCACCAGTGAATTCCCCATACCCAATAAGCTTTGCATGCAAAATTTCAGCCTTTCAGCTATCTCCAGTAGCTTGAACCAGGACCTGGTTCAACATTGAACCAGTTGAACCATATCTGGCCAGCCATGGGTCAGATCACCAAAGTAACACCACCAGTGAATTCCCCATGCCCAATAACCTTTGTATGCAAGATTTCAGCCTTCCCACCTATCTCCAGTAGCTTGAACCAGGAACTGGTTCAAGCTATAGATAGGGGAAGGCTGGAAGAAATATTGCATGCAAAGGTTATTGGGCATGGGGAAGTATAGTGGTGTATGTACCAGTTGGAACCAGGTTGAACCAGTTCCTGCATACTGGAGATAGCTGAAATTTGCATGCATTTTCTATTGGGTATGGGGAATTCACTGGTGGAATTTGTGATTGCTACTGCCACAGTTATGGTAGCGTTCCCAAAAACTAGACTGAGGACAAGTATGAAAAATGCTCCTTGCAGTCGCATGAAAAAGTTAATATGAGCTATGATGGTCAACATTTAAATGTGTCAAGGACAAGATTTAAAATGTTTAATATGAGCCAACATCTAAATAAGTAGAGGACAAGATGTAAACGGCTAATATGAGCCGCTACGTTTCTCTTGGGCTCATATTGACGCGACTAAAATGGCAAACATATACAGTTTACGGTTGGCATATAAGCATCAGTGTTTATAAACGATTTGATTGGCTTGGGAATATTGAATTAATGTGATGATTGCGATGATAACTTCAAATGTGATTTCTCAAGATTTCACAACATGTGTAAGTTCCACATTTTCGTTTCTTCATTAGATTGGACTTCGGTTTCGTTTTGTTGACTTTATGTGGTGGCCTTAAATGTGTACTTGGATGTAGCGGTGGAGAAGACGCACGAAGTTTACGTACAGCTTTGCAAAATTAATGTTTATGCGTCGTTATTCATGCAAGCCATTTCAGTGTTGGATTAAAAGTAAGCAAAAGCTAAATGAGCGTCAATATGAGCCCAAGAGAAACGTAGCGGCTCATATTAGCCGTTTACATCTTGTCCTCTACTTATTTAGATGTTGGCTCATATTAAACATTTTAAATCTTGTCCTTGACACATTTAAATGTTGACCATCATAGCTCATATTAACTTTTTCATGCGACTGCAAGGAGCATTTTTCATACTTGTATATATATATATATAT
>JASAND010005789.1:0-34337 GCA_030248195.1 Trissonchulus latispiculum | reverse complement strand
AAATTTGGCATGTGGTATAGATTGTGTGTTGGAAGGTATATTGTATATTCCTTTCCATATCTAGCTGTACAGCCTGCAAACTCGCTGCTAGGATGTCAGTCGTGACGAGTCCTTGAGGATCAAATTCCCAAGAAATGGGGCGGTCGGGCTCATAAGTACTTTGAGCTGGCAAGTCCCCTCTAACTTGTCGCGCCTTTCTTTTAATGACTGGTTCGATGCTCAGGGCTCGTAGCTGATCCGAAATTGCCGGCGAGGCCAGTGTCTCTTTTACTGTTCTAAATATGATTCCTTGATCTGAAATTTCTACTGATCTTCCTTCACAGTCGGTGGTCGTTCGGTGACCATCAGTGGTTGTTAGGGCTAAATTCTTATCTAAAGAGAGCCAAGCATCACCGAGGCGTTCCCGGTAACGTCTTTCCACGGTAATAGTGCACATTTTTCGTTGTTGTTTACTTCCCCCACTAGGAATGCCCCATCCTTTAGGGCGCATTTGCCGGTATGGTAATGACAGTGACTTGCGATTCCCGCAGTACTCTCCATAGTGGTGGCCGCATGACGTTTATATACCGTGGCTTCGAACAGATAGCAATTGCTTGCTTCGAATTTGCGCCACTTGCAGCAATAAATGCCGCCACCGGGATAAAACCAATCAAGTACATTCTTTGTCTGGTAAATACCACCGCTGTCCGCTAGTGGACCATGTTCACACTCTTTGAATTTTATCATGCGATGGCACTCGGCTGAGGAAACGGGAACCTCAACGTGTTGCTCCTTCTTCAAATGTTCATCGTCGAAGAAATATGTAAACGTCTCCACGGCATGACGCCTTATGGTGCATTTCCATGCCTTAGTCTCGTATTGTATGTGGTTACGTTTATAGATATGAAACACGGACGTATAAATCTGCGACGGACCATTAGCTGCAGATTTCATTCGGCATGGGACTGGTTCAGGCAGTGTCCAAAGAGATCTGTCGCCTACTGTGTTGCAAATCATAGGGGACGATTCGAGAGTCGCACTTGCAGGACTCACAATCAAACAAGACAAAATCACAAGGACTAATTGGACTAAATGCATCAGTCGGGTTCTACAACCTGAAGCGCGAACGAATCGAGAGGGTGGTTTTACCCTAGGTCTTACAACAGAGGGGAATTCACTTTCGGACGAAAAGGACTTCACTGTTCCTTTTCTTTTCCGTTTCTCCGCGGGCCCACGGCGGCTGTACTGCTCACAGCTCAAATTTCGTCCCTCCGAAAGCTCTAAAAGGTCGCTCTTAAAACTGCAGTGGCGGACATGGACTAATCCCACGAGTGTGTGGTTGGGCCACCAACTGGCCCGTTCAAGCTGTTCCAGGAGGAACTCATTATCCGCTTGCAGCTGATTCGCTCTAGAAGATGACGCATTGCTGCCATTGTTACCACAGGCAGGGTCTGGCTGTTCACCAGAAATACATGGATCCTCATCATCAGACTGGTAACCAGTATTGACAGCGCCTACCAAGCCACGAGCAGCACCTGGAACTGATGCTCGTGCTCGCAAAAGTACGAGGCTTTCCCTGTTGCTTGCCTGCTTTCTGAAAGCATTGGTTCATCATGTGGCCTGCTTTGCCACAATGCAAGCAAATAGGTTTGCCATCAGCTGTCCATCGCGGTTTTTCCTTGGTTCGGGTCTGACTTGTAGTTGGAGGAGTGGCTGTCACCTGCTCTAACTTATTAAGAACCCGCTGTTCCAGTTGACCCAGTTCTTTTCGCCAGAGTGGAGTTTGATCTTGGACTGCATTTACCCGGTAATCTGGGCGAGGCTGGAACCGGCGAGGTTGGAACTGTTTAGCTGACTTTTCCTGTGCGCGCTTCATTTCTCGGATGTCTTTTCGCAACCGAGCAAGTTCGGACTCTTGGCTACCTCTGTCATCCTCTGCGAATGCAGCTTTAGAAGCTTTGCGCTTTAGTACCGCTTCTACGTTTTGGGAGGTTTGGCCAAAAACGTCAGTCTGTCCTGAATTTCGGCTTTCACACCAGCAAGGAAGATGCCGCGGAGCAGCTCTTCCCTGGACTTTTGGGGCATGGCTGGGTACGCGTTGCGAGATAACTTCTGTAATTCTCGGGAATAGGTAGCAACGGACTCATATGGCTTTTGGTGTCGATTGTGTAACTCTTCTGAGCAAACAAGCTCTCTGGCTGGTGTTTTAAATGCTTGTTCGAGTGCCTGGCACAATAAGGCATAGTCGGCTTTGGTCGCATCGGGTAGCCCTCGGTAAGTTTCCAAGGCGTTCCCGCGCAAATATGCTGGCAGTTTTAGAACTTTTTGATCGTCAGTGTACTCTTCCGCCCTAGCCAGAAGATCCCAAAGCTCAAAGAATTCGTCAAAACTTTCACCAAAATCACCATGAAAATTTCGAACGTCTAAAGATTTTCCTGACCTCTTAGGGGTCGCTGCCTGCGCATTATTGCGAGCAGCTAATTGCGCTAATTCACGTCGCAGATCGTCAATTTCAGCTTGCATTTTGTATTCAGTGCACCGTTCGTATCGCAAAGCGCGAGGAGTAGCAATTGCTTTTTCTGGTTTAGTAAATAAGAATTCAAAAGACGGGGAGAAATGGTCAGCAGCCTTCGTTGGCTGTTTGTTTCTTTTGGGAGAGTGAATAATTCGATACTGAGACGTTTATTATTCCCCGTAAAAAATCAAATTTTGAATGAATCAACGGCCGTTATCTCGTTTTCTATGTGAGTTTTATGGGTTTTATATGGCTACCTAATTGTCAGGACTCGTAAAGGACATTTGTAGCTGAAATGGACTAGTAAAATAAATCTGACAGACTAACAACAACAACAATAACAACAACAACAGATACACCAAAAGAAGAACTCAAGAGGAGCCGGACTTGGACAGCTAAACCAATCAGCCAATCAGTAGAAGTGGTGACGCGCAGGAGGGGAATCGAACACCCTACTCGCAGCGCCAATATGTAATCGACCTCTTACTGGAGCCACCTGTATGGTGTGCGCACCTACTTAGCTTACAACTCTGCTTGTATCACGTACTTTAAGCTGGATTATTACTCGTAATTCACACAAATAAAGGTTAGGTATTTAGCTTTATTTTAGAATAAAGGACTGATTATCTGGACTCTTACAGTAAAATGAGTAGATTTTAGCTGGACTGATAATACAAGATTATAACTACAAAATCTAGTAAGCCAATACCAATACCAACCTTGTATCAGATCTGTCTGTATAAGGCGAAATTCCAAAATGTTAGAGCCGGAAAGTAAATTTGATAGCGGGTCTGCTCAGTTAGAAATGAAGGTTAGGACTTATAAGATTACGGTGAAAAACACGATAGACTGTTCGGACTACTGCACTAGACTGTTTTCTCGTAGAATTTAAATAGTGAAAATGGAGTCTGTGTCTTCCTGAAAGAATAATGAGCCTGTCGTTCAACTTTTGCAAAAATACAGCATTTTAGTGCGACTGCACCCAGATAGCGTTGGCCAAGCAGCGACAGATAATTAATTCAATTTTGTATCCAACTTTCGGATTAAACTGAAACAATGGAGAAATAGAGAACAATACTGACTTTTTAAGGGAGCGTTACAACGCTAAAGATCGAAAACACAACTAGTCAGTAGGTTCAAAGTGCGTCTGTTGCGTGCAAACATAGCGGGCGAATTTCTTTGACAAATTATGGGGGGGGTGTCAGCCGATAGCGCGCATTGGATGTAGCAGCCTTATAGAGTATGCCTGCCGTCATACTCTTATGTATTATGTACTCTTGGTGTAAGCAAGAAGTGACCCAGTGTCTGAAAACTAGGTGAACAGAAAGCAAAAGTAGGAAGGTGAGTTCGTGAAAAACTAGATGAAATAAAACCAGAGCAGGTAAGTTGTAGGAGTGACTCAGTTTAGGAATGAAGGTAGTACGGAAGGTAAAATAAGGTGGAAAGAAACAGCAAAATTGATAGGAAAATTAATCAGACTCGGGAAGGTAATGAGGTGTGACAGTTATGGACAGATCCTTATGAAAATTTTATGAAACCTGATTGGATCATGCTGCACAAAGAATATATAAACCTTTGAAGTAGGAAATATTGGAGGTTGAAAAAAGTGAAAAGTGGCAAAGGACGACAAGACAAGGCAGGTTAAGTTAGGACCGGTGACCTTGAAACCCCCCCCCCCACAAAACCCCTTTGCTACATTCAAAATTTTGTATCCGTGATCAAATAGGGATGTTCCAGGTGCATATTTTTGTACTTGAATTTGAATGACAGGGTATTATTTAAAAACTAATCATGAGCTGGAACCAATAGCTGAAAATGTTCCAATTTCTCGAGTTCACTATTCATGGATGGAAGTTTTTGTGAATCTCGGGAACAGGGGTCATTTCTGGGATCTAGTTGTATTACAAAGGTTGTTCAGCTCGTCAAGGCCTTTCGAGTCAAGCAAGACCCATGGCTTGTTGGCGATGGAAAACACTTAAATCCGGAAATGAAGCTCTTCATATTATCAAGAGTGCATAATTGCACTATTATTAAGAAGAAGAGTAAGCCACTAGAGGGCTTCTCTTCTTGGCATTGCGTAACGGTGCTCCGACCACAATACGCGAATGTTCCCCCGTTTGGGGGGGGGGTCGACCAAATCGACATCGCATACCCCCCCCTCCGTTTGGTGGGGGGGGGGTAGCCAAAGAGGTCCCCGTTTGGTGGGGGGGTAGCCAACAGCCAATCAGATTGCAGAAACCCCCCCTCCGTTTGGTGGGGGGGGGGTAGAGCAGAGGATTACGGTAGTTTTTGTTCTATTCGCAAAAGGGTCCCCGTTTGGGGGGGTCGCTCAAGCAGGCTAAGTTTCGCTCATTCTGATTGGCTGTTGGCGACCCCCCCCCCAAACGGGGCACCACTTTTTGTGCCCCCCCCCCCCAACCGGGGACCCCTTTTGCATACCCCCCCACCAAACGGGGACCTCTTGTGTCGACCCCCCCCCCCCAAACGGGGACCCTTTTTCAAAAGCCAGAATCAGCCTGCCTACCCCCCCCCACCAAACGGGGAGGGGGTTTCTGCAATCTGATTGGCTGTTGCCTACCCCCCCCCCCACCAAACGGAGAGGGGGTATGTTTCGTCGACCCCCCCCAAACGGGAGAACTTTCGCGTATTGTGGTCGGAGCACCGTTACGCAGTGCCAAGAAGAGGAGCCCTCTAGTGGCTTACTCTTCTTCTAATATATAGAAGAAAATCATGGACTCTTGATATTATGCTGTTGCGTCCTAGACCTGGGGAACAGACGACTGAGAGGATTGGGCTGACCACGAGTTGTCAGCTAACGGGCGGGCGGAGGCACGCTGCTATGCAGGCACGAGGTGTCGGGACTGTGTAGCAGAGTAAAATAGACTTAAACAACCGACTCTCTGTCTACGTTTGGTGGAATGTTGACGTAAACCGTTACGTCATCAGCGTATATGAGACAGGGGCAACCAAGCTGGTACGGTAGGTTGTTAATGTAGATAAGGAATAGACTCGGACCAAGGATGGAGCCTTGCGGGACACCTGCCGGGACCAGTTAGGCGGGTGAGTATGAGTTATTACAAACATTATTAGTACAGTACATGGAAGGCAACTTATCTAAAGCCTAAGCCGAACCTAACTAACTACAAAAAACCCATTTTACTAAACACAATATATAATACAGTTTCAGTAAAGTCAGTCAAAAACACGCCGTCGTTTAATAGTTCTAGTTCTGGTAGAGCCAAGATTCAGCTGCTGCCCATCATTTCCACTAGTATCAGCATCTGGTTCTAGTTCTTCGTCTTCCTCATAGGGCGAGGAATCTTCATCACTTTCCGGGGGCGGGGGAGGGGGTCGCGGCGCCGGCTGGGTCGGTTTTCGATGATCCCCGGTTTTTTGACCAATCCCGGATTTTCGAAGATTCCCGGACGGAGTACTTTGGGTCGGTACTTTGACGAAGGTTTTCGGTTTCCCTTTGGCTATGACGTGCGGTGACGCTGAGATAGTTGGTGTCGCACTGGGAGGACCCGTTCCGGTCGGAATTCCCGACTTCCCACTGGTGGCTGCCTTCCAAGCCGACAGATCTGCAATAAAAGAAATCTGGAAATGACAGCTGTCATTAAGATACTGCTCAGCTGCTGTGAGTTTACAAGTTCTCACGAAGTTCTCAGAATAAGGCTTGGAGTGAGAATTTTGCAGACGTCAACAAAACAAAAATACTATCTAAAAAATAGTGTAATATAGAAAGGCTATAGGGAGCCAACATTAGTATCTAAAAACAAGTAATAAAAATGCTCCTCCGGAGCATGAAAAAGTAATATGGGTAGTTGTGAGGTTGTAAAATCAAGAGAGGACTAGTCTTAAAAATGCTTAATATGGGGCTAGGTTCAAAAAAAGAAGAGGACTAGGTTGTGGGCGAATTAATATGGGCACAGCTTCGCCGAGCAACCCATATTCGCGGACTGAAAAAGTTATATATTTTTATACGTACCAGTGTTCTGATTTAGTTACGGTACATAAATAATATACGACTATGATAAACGAGTTTTAGTGGAAGCAAACCTTTCTTTCGATAAACTCTTAATATTTATCTACTGAGCGTTTTAACCACTTATAAGAAAAGTATATATTTCAACAATAACTTCAGGATCAGGACACTCTCCGACGATCTTCTATTTCTATTCAACCGTTAGCGTTACAATCATAGCCTTGGTTCTTTCTAGTTGCTTGTCGTAGTCCAGCACAACCAAATTATATACTATATAGTTTACGTACGTATATACATATATATAACTGCTGGAATTGTAATTATTGACTGACAATAATTGCTTTGTATATGGCAATCGCCATGGCGAAGCGTGAAAGAGAAAATTTTAGAACGATAGGTACCAATAAGAACATACACATAGGCCAATAAGAAACATGACATATTCTGTGCATAAAACATCCTTGGGGTAGCGATTACCATGCATAAACAAGCTACCCAAAATACTGAGGGTACAATAGATAACAAATATGAATCAACCCCTACGATGTGATACAGACACAGTCATACAGGTTAGGTGCATTCACTCGCTGACCACTCTGCCAGACTGATACTAGTATTCGGCGGGCGTCGTCAGTGGCGTACCGACATACTAGTTGCAGCTTTAGGTTTTTTGAGCCCCCTGATTGAAAAGGAATTGAAAAGCGTTTCTGCCCTGTGGTCCCATTCACACGTGTTGTTTAGTGTTACATGCAAACAAAAAACATAGACCCTGACCTCATTGCTGAGACAGGTAAGAGTAAAGTAGAGAGTATTTCCAGGCAAGCCTGGTAAGTAGTACGCACAAGACGTAATATATCTTGAAATAAGTCAAATAAATACCATACATTCTTAATTAATTAGTAAATAATGTGTTCTTACGTTATTTTCATCAGTAAGTTGGAATTTTTCTTTGATCCATGTTTGCTGTTTAAGTGTTTTGTCTAAGCTGCGTAAGAACATCTTCTTTGAATGTCCTCTATTATCTACTGAGCGTTTTAACCACTTATAAGAAAAGTATATATTTCAACAATAACTTCAGGATCAGGACACTCTCCGACGATCTTCTATTTCTATTCAACCGTTAGCGTTACAATCATAGCCTTGGTTCTTTCTAGTTGCTTGTCGTAGTCCAGCACAACCAAGTTATATACTATATAGTTTACGTACGTATATACATATATATAACTGCTGGAATTGTAATTATTGACTGACATTAATTGCTTTGTATATGGCAATCGCCATGGCGAAGCGTGAAAGCCCGCGAATATGGGTTTCTCGGCGAAGCTGTGCCCATATTAATTCGCCCACAACCTAGTCCTCTTCTTTTTTGAACCTTTTTTGAGCTTGAAAAATGCAATAGAAAAAAACGGGGCAAATGTGAGCAAATGGGCTTTCATTTTTTTACCAAACATGACTACTTTTGAAGACTTTAATTTTTGACCCATGCCGGCCACCCACCCACAGGTCGGTGGAACCACTTTTTGTGGGCTGGTATAATGACAAAAGTTGATCGCCTCGCCAAGGGCTTTCATTTGATACCAAACTTGACCACTTTTGAAGACTTTCTTTTTTGACCCACACCGGGCCCACTGTGGATGGGGCACCCACCCACAGGTCGCTTTTTGTGGGTGGCATAATGACAAAAGTTGATCGCCTCGCCAAGGGCTTTCATTTGATGCCAAACTTGACCACATTTGAAGACTTGACCCACACCGGACCCACTGTGGGTGGGGCACACACCCTCAGGTCGGTGGGACTACTTTTTGGAGAGATGGTATAATGACAAAAGTTGATCGCCTCGCCAAGGGCTTTCATTTGACACCAAACTTGACCACTTTTGAAGACTTTCATTTTTGACCCACACCGGACCCACTGTGGGTGGGGCACCCACCCACAGGTCGGTGGGGCCACTTTTTGTGGGTGGCATAATGACAAAAGTTGGTCGCCTCGCCAAGGGCTTTCATTTGATGCCAAACTTGACCACTTTTGAAGACTTTCATTTTTGACCCACACCGGACCCACTGTGGGTGGGGCACCCACCCACAGGTCGGTGGGGCCATTTTTTGTGGGTGGCATAATGACAAAAGTTGGTCGCCTCGCCAAGGGCTTTCATTTGATACCGAACTTGACCACTTTTGAAGACTTTCATTTTTGACCCACACCGGGCCCACAGTGGGTGGGGCACCCACCCACAGGTCGGTGGGGCCACTTTTTGTGGGTGGCATAATGACAAAAGTTGATCGCATCGCCAAGGGCTTTCATTTGACACCAAACTTGACCACTTTTGAAGACTTTCATTTTTGATCCACACCGGGCCCACTGTGGGTGGGCGCTGCGGGTCAAGGGTCACATCCACCGACCTCAGCAGTATGCTCATCGTTTTCAGCGACCCCGATTTACTATATATGGGTACCACCCCTTCCCAAATACCCATCCCCCCCCCAAATTTTCGCCAAAACAGGTGAAAAAATGCAAAGTTTGGGCCTATCTCCTGAAAGCTACAGAGCGAAATTAAAAAATCCCCCTCGTTACATTCCGCGCAAAGTCCGAAATATTCAAATAAAATAAACCAAACCGATCTAGCTGCTAGCCTGTGAAAAAAAGTCGATCACAACCGAAGTGCCAAAATAGCGAAAGTCCGACTTTGGGGCCTTGGCACAGAGCCAAAATTGGCCAGGTGCCAAAATGACCAAAAAAAGTTTGCATGGGAGGACCCTGCCTACCAACATATAATAGTAGTATAGGACCAAAATGCCCATATCGTTCCAACACTGCGCTGACATAAGCACTTCCGAAAAGCGTTATTAACCGAAAAAAACAAACGCACGGTAACTCCCGCCTAGTGCAAAATTTCGAAGTTCGGAATTTTAACCAAAAGTACTGGGGTTTTTCTACTGGGCTTATTCTAGTGGGGGGGGGCCCCCCCATAAACACCCTTCCCCCCCCCCAAAAATCGTTCCCCCCCCAAAAATCGCCCCCCCAAAAAAACGTGGGTGCCCCTTTTGGTACCAACTTTTGCCCTGAAAAAATCGCTCAGAAGGCCAAATTTTCAAAAATTTTCCGGCTTCGCCGGAGATTTTTACTCAATTTTTGCCCTTTTCAACACTAAATCTGCTTATTTTTGCTATGAAAATAAACTTTTATAGTATATGCCAGAAAAATAGCGCTATTTTTAACATATTTTTCGAAAAATTTTCGCCCCCCCCCAAAAATTCCTTGCCCCTCGGACCTTTGGGGGGGCCCCCCCCCCAAGAAGCCCCCCCCCAAGAAAAAATCCCTAGAATAAGCCCAGTTCTAGGCAAAAATAAGTGGGGGGGGACGAGTGGGGGGGGGCGCCCCCCCCCACTAGTGGGGGGGGAGGTCCAAAAGTGGGGGGGGGGGAATAAAATGGGCTAAAAATGCCAAAAATACAGTATAAAAAGCCTGTTTTCTACATATACTGCTATAACTAAGCTTAAAAGTGCTCAAAGATTGAGTTTTAGCACCAAAATAGACCATTTTTGACGAAAAAATTCCGGCGAAGCCGGAAAATTTTTGAAAATTTTGACCAAAAATCCTAAAAATTTGGCATTTTCTGGGCACCTTAGGGTGAGTGGGGGGGGAAGCCCAAAAAAGTGGGGAGGGGAACGAGTGGGGGGGGGGAAGAGGTCGAGTGGGGGGACCCAAAAAGTGGGGGGGGGGGCGCCCCCCCGCCACCCCCCCCCCAGTAAAAAAACCCCAGAAGTATGGTGGTACTTGTAGTACTGCTCGAGTACTTTACGATGGTAACATTTTTACCCCTCCCAGACCTCTAATTAGCTGGCACCAGGCCAACACTGTCTCCAGGGGGCCGCGCAGACGCCTTTATACCCATATTATGTAGGGGCGCTATCGCGCCCCTACATAATTACACTAATCCCAACACGTACCAACTGGTGTGTTCAGAAATTGCTGTATATGAGTGTATCGGCGCTGCTGTTTCACAAATCCCGGCACCGTGAGATCAGGTGTGGGCCTGGTGACGGCAGGCGGTTGAAGACAGAGGGCTGGATTCAGAAAGTCCAAAACACACTCCTAAAACACATAGCAGATCAAAGAAACTATGAAATACAAAACAATTTGTTCCAGATTAAATTACTTACTTCTGAATTAAATTACTTAAATTCTTAAGCTGCAGATTAAATTCCTAAGCTAAGTCTATAAACTTAACAAACTAATTGGTGAAAAAAACGTCGACCATTTCTGACTAAATATACCACACCCCCCCACACACACATACATTTCACTAATTATCAATTATGTCGCCAATAAGTCAGTCAGTCATTTCTTGAAATATATCCTAGGCTATATTATGCTTCAAATCAAAAGTTTTAAGCCAATAAAGCATACTGTTGCGGTCAAGAGACGGAGTTCTCGTAATGAAAGAAAACAATAAACAGGATAAACTGTGTTTCATGAGCACTTGCGGACCGACAAATCAAATTCTTCAGGGGAAAAACAGACAGGTCCACAATACTAAATTGGAATTCTCAAAACGACTAAAAACTAAATAAAAATCCGTAAAAACTAAATAATTAATTTATTAATAGCACAATTAAAAATTAGCTAACCATTATACAGCGATCAATCATTGCCATAGTAAGAGACTCCAGCATCAGTTTCCGATAATCAACACAGAGATCGGCATTGGCGCCACCCAAAACAATTACACCCGTTTCACCTAGATAAGAAAAAAACATAAAATAAAATAAAATAAAATAAAATAAAATAAAATAAAATAAAGAGGACGTTTATTTAAGCTCCAATTATGATAATTTAGCCACCGATTTTTGATGCAAAACTAGCCAAATAAACAGTCAACTATATAGTCCAAAATCTACGTAATAATAAAACATTTCGCAACAATAATTTCAAAAATTAATTTCACCACCTTTAAATCGGGATCGACTATCCTGCAGAGCATTAATATCGCAGTCGGCAGCAAACTGACCGACCAGAAATAGTACGGGACACTTCACTTCGATGATGAAATCATCAGCATCCTAAAAAGACAGAATTTTATCAAATTAAATTTTTAATTATTCATAGATAACTTAAAAACATTAGTATTTAATTTAAATAAAAGTTTCACTTACTCATTGAGGTAGTCGAGATCTTTTGACAGAGTTTCATTAAAAAAAGATGGATACAATGGCTGCAATCTCAGACGAAAGACGGCAAAGAAATTTCAAAAACTGTCACAAAATCTGAGTAAAGCTACATATCTCGCCCCGACTTACCCCGCGAAGTCCATTCATGGTAACATTGGGAAAGGCAAAACAGAGCACCGCATGGGCACTGAGATGTCGAGCAGCCTAGCAAAACACGAAAAAAATTGAGAAAACATGATAAATTAAACTCAGGATAAAAAAATCCCAGACAATCAGAATTTCGCGAACACCATATTCGGTAATCAGCAGTGAGAGTCTCAAGGTCATAAACAAGGGTTTAGGCAAAAACTACTTTTAAAAGAATCTCCTGCGCGGAAGCCTGCCTAGCTGGTCATTTGAGAAAATTGCGGTTGACAAAGAACTAATTTTTTGAAAGGGTTGAAATTGGGGCTGGGCACCACCAATCAAACCTAACTATTCTATCAAACCTTGAAGTGGCGTCGTTAGTACACTCCTGGTAAAATTGAACGAAATGAAACTAAACTGAACTACGCGGCTTCCCAGGGCTTTTCGCTTTTATGGGGGGAGAGGTGCCCTCAGCCCCCCCCCCCCACTTTCTGGAAAAATAGAAAATGCCAAATGTTTAGGTTTTTGTTTGAAATTGTCAAAAACTTTTCAGGTCTAAAATTGTCTTTGGCACTAAAATTGAATTTTGGGCTCTTCCCACTTCCCCCCACTCTCCTTTTTCGCAAGAAGAAAACCATACATCTTTAGCTTCCATTCAAGTCTACAGAGTAACAATCCCGACAAACTCAGCATTTTCTGTTGGAAATTTTTTCTGGGATTTAGATATGCCGATTTAACCGATTTATTAACATAAAAATCAAATTTATATTCTGTTTTACAAATTTATATTATACCTGAAGAGTCATAATACAGCCTTCGCTCCAGCCTACAAGAACCAAACGTTTTGAGTCTTTGGTTGCCTAAAATTTCGCAAAAACATAACTGGTCACATTTTAGTTTCAACTTTATATGCTAAGAAACCTTTAATGCCAAGCAAACCTTTACAACAGTTCAGTCGGATAGAGAAAGAAACCAGTCCACAAGAAAAAGAAAGACAGACCGGAAAAAACCTACGGCAGATCCTTTGCGAACCAAATCACCGACAATTATATCCGCATAGTCTACAAATGATTTCTCATGCAACGGCGTCGGGTAGTCAGCCCAGATGCACTGGTCCTGGGTCTGAGGCACCAGTTGCGGAAACTGACGTCTAGAATGAAAGAAACAAAAAACAGAGACTATACAAACTTTAGGCATATCAACAGTACATAACAGCTAAGAGTGTGACGGTTGGCAGGCTCTCTGTTATCAGTACCCAGAGTACACAATACATAGAAGCATGACAGCTGGCATACTAAGCGTGACACATCCTCTGCACGCTAACGGCTTACTCTAACGGGGGTACGCTCACTCGCTATAGGCTTGTGAGTTAAGCTCGAAACCACAAACAAGCACTACGTGCGCAAAATTTGTGTCCGTTTTGCGCTTAAGAAAACACGCACAGCGGGCAAATTTTTTCGAAGTGATGAGTCCATTATGCGAAGGGGTGGGGGGGTCAGCCGTTACCGTGTCTGTTTTGAGCTGCAACATGGCAGCAGAAAGGCGGTTAATCAAAAACAGACATTACGTTAATGGGGGACAGTGCGAACCACTTTGCGCCGTTTACCAGACGAATGTCCTGTGAGGATCTCCATTATTTTGAAGTAGTCCGTGTCTAGCCCGTCAGATTTCCAGTGGTAGCTAAGTCCCCCCTTGGGTTTGGTATCATCACCAAGAGTATATAGATAACAGTTATATGCTGTATCAACAACGCACCACTCTAGTCTAAATGATCTCGGTGGTGATTCCTTTTTGGCACACATTGTCGGTTGACGGCTCAAATCAAGATGAAATTTAATGAAACTTTCCAAAATCAGTTCTTTTAGCATTCTAACATCCTCCGCTTTTTACCTATTTTTAGCACTTAGACAGTAGCTGCATAGCTATGATTATATTCATTCAAAAGATCTTATGGAGCTCTACATTTTCTGCTTTTTGAAGCACCTTTCTAGCTTTTCTCTATAGAGAGATATAGCTGATTTTCTTATTTTGGCTTTGAAAACTTGTCATTTTTGCAGAAATCAAATAATCAGCCATTTCTTAAGCTACGCAAGCCGTAAAATTAAACTAATGGTGTCAATTTGAAGGTCTCGTCGAGGCCGATTATTCGTGGCGTTTTAACCTTCTAAATGATATCCCGTACGCTGCTATCATAAAAAATGTAGTTTTTGCAAAAACATGACCAAATTTTTTTCAGCGATTGTGGAGCATTTACTGTGCAAGCTAGAATGTTGTCACTTACTAGACGTGTTTTCCACAAAAATACCAAAGGGACCTTTTTTAGTTGCCCCGATTGCTGCTTTCTAGCTAAAGTGGTCGCTTGCCAAAGTTGAGAAAAGTAGGCTAAATCCAGGTTGCGCATACATTTTAGTTAATTTCTTTATAACGAAGAGCGGTTTTATAATAATTAAAAAAGGGTCCCCAGCTATTTGATAGTGGAATCGAATGATGTGGCCGACGCCTCTCGAAAAAATTTACTTTAGTCTGCAAAAAATCTGAAAAATTAAATTACTTCGCAAATGCAGTAAAATAATTTCCGAAAACTGAAGTTAAGTTCACTGTATTCATTAGAAAGAGAAAATGGAAGGCTAAAAAAGGAAAATACATGATATTCCAACAAACGGTGAATCACAGCTGGGCTTTCCCTAGGCGAAAAAATGCGGTGAAAGTGGGGGAAAGTGCCCCCAATGGGGGGGGGGGGGATAAAACGACCACCATTTGTAGGGGGGGACCAAAAGTGGGGATGTTTGAAAATTTTGACCAAAAATCAATAAAATATGGCACTTTCTGGGCACCTTACAGTGAGAGTGGGAGTCCAAAAAACGGGGGGGGGTGGACCGAGTGGGGAGGAGAAGTAGGGGACCAAAAGAGGAGGTCTCTCCACACCCCCCCTCCACTAAAAAATCCCAGTACAGTTAGATAATTTCTACAGGGAGCATATTTTTTACAGTTAGTCCGAAACCCCCTCCCCCCCGAAATGGTAATCCTAGTGGTATTTTTGTTGTTCTCTCCCATAATTTTTAGGTGACCAAAATGCTGCCAAAATAGGCTAAATTTATTAATTTACTGCTTTAAAAATTGTCCGTATCGCCGCAGACCTCAACCCAAATTTTAACCCGGGTATTTTTACCCAAAAATGTCATTTTTATCAAAATTCAGTCAGGCATTTTTTTATAACTTTTTTGTATTTCTTCATGCAAAATAAGCCAAAAATAGGAAATTCTTTGCCTTTCACCCAAAAATCCCCATCCAGTCTCAACAACTCTAAAGAATATCCTGTAGTAATATCCTCTTCAGATTACATTAGAACAGTCAGAAAAGTACAAAATGTCCAGATAATTACTTAAAAAATTCGTCCCAACGTCGATAGCTGTAAGACAAGTTGCCGGAAGCTGGGGCAACTGGAGGTACCATCAGAAAAACGACGTCATCTGCCGAGTTTAATTCCTGTAAAAACAGTCAAACTTCAGGACAATCTTGTTTACATTAATTTGAATTCTGCAATTAGGACACACACACAGTACAACTACATTGCAGAGGTCACCGTGGAATGAATTTAATTATGATTAAAAAAGCGAAAAATAAAACTTAAAAACTATTTTAAAATCATCATTCCATCTATTTACCAACGGATTATGCTTCAAAAATCCACAGAGCGGGTTCCAGGGCCGCTTTTGAGCAAACAGCAGCAGTTCGGTTTGAACGCTCCGTTCCTCAGGCGGCATTGTCAGCAGCGTTTCAATCAAATAATTCGACTGAAACAAAGCTTTAGAAAATTAAAACAAAAAAGCTGCAACACAGACATGTTCAAAAATAATTTTTTAAATTAAATTAATTAAAATTAAATTAGAAAAATTTGTGATATGAAACACAGCAGAAAACACAGTGTTATAGGAGCCAATGTTGAGGGTCACAAAACAGTACAAGTGGGCGTGAAAGGGAGAGGGTTACTTGGGGGATTAATTAAGGCGAAAAATTGGGGGGGGGGGACGGGAGGATACCAAAACTGGAGGTTCTAAGGAGGTCTAAAATCGCCAAAAAATGCAGCAAAAGTAGCCAGCTTTCTGCATGTTATACTGCCATAACAACACCAAAAAATACCCAAAAAATTCAGTTGGAACACCAAAGATACATGACACAAGATTTTAGACCAAAAGAAATTTCTATGAAGCCGTGAATGTTTTGAAAAATTTGACCAAAAGTCTTTAAAAATTGGCAATTTCTGGGCACCTCTCAGTTGGACAGGGGGAAAGCAGAAAAATTGGGGGCTTGGCCGAGTGGGGGAAAATTCGAGTCGAGCTAGAAACTGCAGCAAAATTCACAACCGTAGTTTGGATGAACTGAAAGGAAAGTCATACACCACCGAAAGCCAGAAAAAAATCGAACCCCCTACGGAGATTTGAACACACATCTTCCGACGTACCGAACAAGCGCTCTACCCAATCAGCCAAAACAGGCTTATTGTTGGGAGTTCAATTTCAAGCAGCCTCTATGTATAAGCACTGTACTAAACTGATATATACACGGTTAGGTATGTATATACCTTATATCGGATAGTTCTAAGCACATCCAAGTAGACTGCCAACAGTTCAACAGGCAAACAGCGTAACAGCAACCGGTGCGCTTCCTGACGCAGTAGTGGGTGCTAAAAATAATGAACATTAAAACCAATCAAAAAATAAATCAGAAAAATAAAAAGATTCTTTTTGCCATAAGCGGTCAGAGGCGTAGGCAGGGGAGGGCCAGAGGGGGGGATTCCCCTCCCCGAAACCAATTTGCCCCCTCGGAAAATTTGCCTTGTTGGGGAAATTTTATAAAATTTTCGCACCGTGGGCGCGAATTTTATTAAATAACTCAGGAAAACTTATTCGCACATCAAAATACACTGCTAAAGTTTCTAAAATTTTTACAAAAATTGCTCTGAAAAAACAGGTTTCACCCCGGTCGTATTCTAAAAAGATCTGGCTTTTAGCCGCCCCCAGAACCCGAAACGAACGAAGTTTAGTTAAAGTTCGAACATTTTGCACATATGATCTAACCAGCTTGTAGCAATTATTGTCCAAAAATCGTTTCAGTAAGCGAATTTATACAGGAATTTAAAATACCACAATCCTTATTTATGTGAATTGGTAATTAATCTTTTAAACGTTTTCATTATGACTTTTGTTGCAATTTACAAAAATTTTCCAGCATCTGGGGGGGGGGGCAGACCCTCCGCGCAGCTGCTACATTTATATATACAACATGCACCTCTGAGAATTTCAGCATGTTTAGTTGGCACGTATATAAGTGACGCGAAAAAGCCTGAAACGAGCTAATAGCAATTTTTCAAAATTAGGGTAGATGTTAAAAAACTTTAGGATGTGCCCCCCTCCCCCAGAAATTTTTTCTGGCTACGCCACTGTAAGCGGTGGGGGGAGAGGCAATAAAGAACTTTTGCTGCAGTATGATGTCAAAACACTGAAATTTCTGTTATGCCTCTCAAAAATTCAAGTCAACTGAAACCTGTCACAATAATGTTGCAAAATAGTGGCTTAAAGTTTTTATACGGAACAAAGATAACGTCAATTTCCCGTAACTTCTTGCGGTAATTTTGGACTGGTTTTTCGCTGTGTAGCCAAAGCAACACGAAGAAACGCCACTAATATTGTGAACAAAGAACACAAAATTCGAAATCAGACTAAAGTAACTCTCACAGTCTCACTCACAAATTAAGTAAAAATTCACAGTCAAATTTACATTTAACACAGCAAATTTTCGAAACGTTTTTGCTAAACGGTAAAAAAATAATTTGAAAGTAACTTTTAACTTAAAAAATATTGCGCATACGTTTATAAAAGGTGTACTTTTACAAACTGCACAACGCAGCGTTGAGTGAATGCAGGCAGGCGTTTTTCATTATTTCTTTACGTTTACCTCTAGTAGGTTGTTTTCAATTTGCGAAGTCTTGTTAGGTTAGAGAGTTTTCAAACATCAGCTTTTGAAAAAAGGGGATCTAGACCCTTTTTGGGTAACAAAAGGAAATTTTTGATATTTTTATAGCGAAAACAGCTATTTTTCATAAACATTTCGCGCCTTCGGCGCATTAATTTTCTTTTCGAAAGAAATAAACATCCAGTGTACAAGTTTTGGGCAAAAATGCACGAATCCCCAGAATTTAAATTTTGAATGAACGTCTGCAACCTACTCAATATTCTCAGGAAGCAATTATCGACGAAGCAATTCTCACAAATGAATCTACAAGGCCACCTCCCATCAAAATAAAACCTATCATAGTAATGATGCAAAATAGTGACAAAAAGTTTCAAAGGTAGAACTAGATGTATGATATAAAAGTCCTAGTGACCAGAAATTATTGGAATGGCTTTTTCACTGTGTAAGCGTGGCTAACGCTACACTACGAAAGGCCACAAAAACATATCTAACGCGAGAAAAAAGAGAAAACTAAGCTGGAGCCGATAAAATTGGAGTATTCCCCATTTCACACATATCCCGTTCTAAAATGTTTAAAATTAGGTCATGCGAGCTACAATTTGGTCTGGGTTCTAACTTTCGATTCTATATTTTCGATTTGTAAGATACGAAAACTTCTATATTACAATGTTACTGTCAAATTGGAAACAAAAAGTTTTCGATCTCCCTTGGTCCACCCTTGCGAATTGAAAATAACGAATTTCGCGAAATCGAAAAAGCTTGCGATATTTTCAACTCAGCGTTTTCGAAAACATACCAATACCAGGCGGGTTTTTCAATCCTCTTATCTAGACCGCTCCCCCCCCCCCCCTCAGTATATATAACTCCGATGTGTGTTTACTGTATTTTAACTGCAGCAGCAATATGCTAAACTGTATATTCCATTTTTAACAAAAAAGGCTTAGGTGTTCTACAGATTGTCAAAGTCTACTAAACTAAACTGTAGATAATCTCCCAACCAAACCCTTAGTCCGAAGCAGGGAGAAACCAATGGACGCTGTGAGCACTCTTACCCAGAGAACTAATATCTACTATGGAGGAACTTGCATAAAAGTGATGCTGCAGTTTTTCCAGCAAAATGAGATTACCTAGTACTAGGTTATTTGAAGGAAACTTAACAGATTTATTAAATCACTGGCAATTCTAAAGCTGGCTTCTCTCCATGAGATATAAATTTTCACTGGAGGCTAATACCAGCTTTCATATAATAGGTTTAAAACTGCTACACTAATCAACTGAAGACTATTAAAGAAGTGATCAACTAATCACTTTTATACAACAAACCCCCTTTTGGGCAAGAATCATTTTGATAGTTTTATATGCTTACGTATTTTAGCAGTACAATTCGGACACCGTCAGAAATGTGATCCAATGCGCTGCGTCGCTTCAAAAATTCATCTGGAGTCTGAAAAACAGAGAAAGTAAAATCAAAAAGCAAGATCTAAGGAGAAAAACCTTTCTAAATTAGACTACCAACCAAGCTAAAATTCTTATATTTGTCAAGATAATATGCAAAGGAATACACTCAGCGCTTCCTAATGTAGTAAGCATGTAATGTGCTCGAAACATTAAGGCCGAAATCCCAAGGGAAGGGGGTTTCTCATCGTATAAACCTAGCACGCTGACATTTTTCAAAATGGGGCGTTTTAGACAAATCAAATAGGGTAACTTGAGCTAGGAAAGTCGTGCAGGTACAGCAGTAATTTCAATAGCACAATGTTATAAAGAACTAGATCTTTTTAACGATCCAAAAATTATGTATATACATACTGCATGTGCTTCATTTCAGTTCTTACAAAACCGGTAACCGGTAACCCGTTAATCTTCCTGTTGCAAACTCTTAACAATATCAAATTCTTTTTACATCTACCTCGTTCAAAACTATCGTTCAAAGATGTTAAAGATGGCTGTGGGATAGGGTCATTTACATTTACATTTTCGTGACGTACGAAATGCGAATTTAATTAAAGATTCATAAATTACAACTTTAGCACAATCTCTTGCTCCCGAACAATATCCAACTTATAAACTGCCCCCCGCGCGCATCATGTAAAGCTGACTTTGACTTATAAGAATTTGCACAGTTAAAGCAGGGATATTTTGACTTTATTTTTCAGTTTAAAAAAACTGCAACTGTATAAGTAGTGTACTGTACTTTACATTTAAAACTGCCAGAAAGCTGAGCCGCAGGCGAAGCACCAGTTCGGTGATGTCAAGACAAACATCCAAAAGGGCAGAACTTTGATGCTCCTTTCTGAAACAGACAGAAAAACACTAATTAATACACACTAAATAAATATAAAATGTCAACATAAAGCTACAAATGAAAACCACTTAAAAAACAATCATCTCGGATTGCACTTGGCAATCCAAAATTAAAATATCGTCCACCATAAAAGATCAATAGGAGGCGATGGACCATCCCGAAATTACACCACCCCATGGGCGCACCCAGGGGGAGGGTTTTGGGGGTTCCGACCCCCCCCCCTTTTTGTCCGACCCCCCCGGGAATTTTCGGGGAGAAAGCAAAAATTGAGCTATTTTTAGTGCATAAAATTAAAAATTATGAAAATTTTTCGCGCCTGCGGCGCTTTTCTATCGCGATTTTTATAATTTTTGTCGCCTGTGGCGCTTTTCTATCTCGAGTTTTTAAAATTTTTCTCGCCTGCGGCGCTTTTCTATCCCGATTCTTAAAATTTTTCTCGCCTTCGGCACTTTTTTAGCTGCATTTTCAAAATTTTTCGGGCCTGTGGCGCTTTTCTAACTGAATTTTCAAAATTTTTCGGGCCTGTGGCGCTTTTCTAACCGAATTTAAAAATTTTTCTCGCCTGCGGCGCTATTCTGTATTAACGTTTACAACGTTTTGGAACCTGCGGCGTTTTTTTATCTCCATTTTACTGAATTTTCGCGGCTGCGGTACTTTTCTATCTCGATTTCAAAAAGTGCGTGCCTGCTTTTCTACATCATGTTTTTAATTTTTCGCGCCTGCGGCACTATTCTATATCGATTTTAACAATTTAAAATTTTAACAATTCGCCTCGCAGAGCTTTTTATTCAAATCTTTTCAAACTTTCCAATACAAATTTTGCCGTTATGTTAAAGAATTTCTCAACTTTTATTGAAATCTTGTTAAAAAAAGTTGTTTCAAAAATTTTCTGAACTTCTGGGGGGCTCCGCCCCCCCCCAGACCCCCGCGTCGGCTGGCGACGACTCTAAATCTCGTCATTTTTGTGGCTCCCAAAACGAACTCGTTGAAAACTTCGCCACCCCCACCCCCCTCCCCCCCCCCAAGCGTAAACGTGTCAGGCGAAGGCAAAAAAATTTTTTCCGGCTCGACCCCCCCCTTTTCAAAATCCTGGGTGCGCCCCTGCACCACCCCTCCCCCGGAAATCGGCCTTTCTCGCGATATTTGCTCGCCCTCCCCCCTTCCGGGATTATTTCGTTACTCTGTCCAGCTATTATAAAATACCCTGTCCAGAGCAATTACAGAGGTTGATTGATACACGTGCGTACCGAATAATTCCCTCCAAATAATCCTCAAAAGCTTCGATGGAAAAGTTTTCATCAAGCCTATTAAACGGTGTCTTGAGTGATTCGTCAAAAGTGCCAGAGGGTGCCGCAGAGCGACTCAAAATCAGGTCTCGAACAACCTGGGCCACAGTGAAACACTCTTCGGTGATTTCGCGCAGTTGAACCAAGTCGTCGCAGATGGTGGTCGACCAAATGAGTTGTGGACATTTTGAGTTTTGACCAAATTTCAGATCCTCTACAACAGCATCATCCTCATGACTGCCGTCGGATGAGAGCGTCGAAAAGTAGCTGTCATCAACGTCGATAATGACAGGTCTAGAACAAAAAACATTAGTAAAGACTCAATGCAAAATTGTGGTACAAATGCTTCTTTGCGGACATGGGCGTATCCAGGGGGAGGGTTTTGGGGGTTGAAACCCCCCCCCCCTTTTGGGTTAACTTTTATGAATACTCCATTACAAAAAGCTCAAATTTATATCAAAACCCCCTCCTTTTCAGTAAATTTTAGTTAAAACCCCTTCTTTTTCAAAATCCTGGATACACCCCTGTTTGCGGAGAATCCTTGGGAGCGACGGGTCATCTCCAATTTTGCTCATTTTCAAAAAACCTTGACATACACATAGAAATGTTCCAGTAGAAACTACAGGAATCACTTTTGTAGATGATAAATGCGAAAGCATTTGTAGAAAATACAGGTCAACTCTTGTAATTTCTTTCTACAGGTCATCCTTGGCAGTATTTACCGGATATACTTTGGTGGAATGGATTACAGTTTAGCTCAACACAAAGTTAATTTTTTGCGAAGTTCGCAAACTCCATGAACTTCGCGAAGCAAGCGACATTTCGCTAAATTTCGTGAACTTCGCGAAAAAGTTAGCGAACTTCGCGAAATCGTTAGCTAGCTAATTTGAGGGGTTTTCTCCAAATCTACCAAAAATTGGTAAAAAATTTTAAAATCTAATTTGGACTCAAGATTTGGTGCCTTCTCGAAGTTCGCTTAAGTTTAGCGAAGTTCGCATAATTTCGCGAAATTCGCTAAGATTTTAGGGAAATTCGTGAAGATTTTAGCGAATTTCGCGAAGATTTTAGAGAAGTGCAAACGAACTTCGCATAAAGTTGGCGAAACTCTACGCGAAATTCGCTAAAATCTTGGAGAATTTCGTGAAATTAAGCGAACTTCGCTAAACTTAAGCAAACTTCGCGAAGGCACCAAATCTTGAGTCCAAATTAGATTTTAAAAATTTTTACCAATATCTGGTAGATATGGAGAAAACCCCTCAAATTAGCTAGCTAACGATTTCGCGAAGTTCGCTAACTTTTTCGCGAAGCTCTCTAGATTTAGCGAAATGTCGCTTGCTTCGCGAAGTTCGTGGAGTTTGCGAACTTCGCAAAAAATTAACTTTGTTTTGAGCTATACTGTACAAGTTGGACTAGCATTTAATAGCATTTACTAGCATTTAATACAGATGAAACCTGTAGATTTCACTGGTTTACAAATTTACTCTACAGGAAAGTACTCGATACGCTGATAACGCAAACTAAGTATATAAGGGCGACAGTGGTCATAAGTTTTGAAGACTGAAATTTTTTAAACATTTTCAAAATTTCAGTCTGTCAACACCCCGTGTGCGATTTTTTTGTAACGGCTGCTCCCTGCCGAAAATATTTTGGGAGCGACTAAAATTTACAAGAATTGTCTTGTAAAAAAACTACAGGTTTCTTTGGTATTTTCTACAGGAAATTCCTGTAATTTTTACCACTCGAGAGGCAGGTAAAAAATACAAACGTTACTTTTGTGGAAAATACAGCTAGTGACTGACCGCACAGGAGCGCTTTTGTAGAAAACTACAAGAATTCCTGTAGTTTCTACAGGAGTCTTCTTAAGAGTGCAATGTCAAAAACCAACACCCCCCAAGGTTATGTATCCTCCCTCCATCCAAAGTCATCTATCACACCACAAAATTAGCCACCAAAAATTGACACCACTGTCCAATAACCTTGCACGACGCAAAGCATGTAAGTTAGACTGCTTAACAGGATCCAAAAAATCTCCAACGAATAAAAAACAAAGAAAAAAACGAGAAAAACTCCCAGAAAAACAGCATATAAACTTACGCTACCCCAGACTTCACCGCAGTAGACTGTCCCAACAGTGAAGACTGATGATAGCGTGTCACAAACAGTTCCTGTATACCAAACTCCTTCAGGCTAGCTTTAGCCTGAGCGTCTGTCAACGCTGGTCGAATCTCCTGTAGGCTGGCAGTGTCAGCGCACAGTGAAATCGACGCCGCAGCGGCACCCACATAGTCATGACCGGAGGCGCGGCAAAGCTGAAGCTCTTCGCTTCGAGCCGCACCACGCGTTAGCTGGTCTGCCAGGCAGCTGCGCTGAGACGGCCGCTGTCGTAGCAGTTTCAGTAAACGCAGGCTCGAGGGGGACTCAGTAGGGGGCTGGTCCACGGGCCGGTTTTCGGGGGGCCTCTCGTCCTCCGGGGGATGTGATGGGCCGGACAGTTCCACAGTGGGGCGACTGGGGGAGGGCATGTCTGGGCCGGTCGTAGATTCGGAATCGGTCATGGTGAAGCCAACTGATCAAGCTTGAGATCAACGATTGTCAGAGAATGGACACTGAAAGAATTAATTAAGTTGAAAGTCTGAAACAACTTATGAAATGGTTAGACTAATAGCCAGCCATGCTACTCAATACTGACAAATGAACTGATAAAAAAGCTATAATAAAAATTTAGTGGGAATTATATATCCCTATACATACAATGACAAAGCCACACAGTATGTAGCAGTGGTGGTCTCCACCAGACACGTGCAGGAGGGGAAGTTTTTTGGGGGGGGGGGTGAACCGGTGGCGAAAAACCGGATTTTTCCGGTTTTCGCCCAAAAAAACGGAAAATCCGGATTCTGGGGAGGGGGTCGTGAGCTCCAGGTTTGGTGGGGGTGAAACCCCCACCCAAGCAGATCTCCTCCCGCTACCGGCCGTCATGACGTAACCGGCCGACCGGGTACTTTCCGTCAGTGAACCAGGGATAGGGGAGAAAATAGGTTTCCCCGGTGCCCGTGAAGGATTCATCCGCATCCGCAAATTTAGGGCGACCGCCAAAAAGTGGAGGGTGTATGCTGAAAAGTGGAGGCCTACCCCCTCCTCCCAATACCAACTGTATTTTTAGGAATTTGCAATAGTTTTCCCCAACCTAAAGCAATATATACTTTTCAAAAACCAATGAATCCAGGATCTTAACCCGGTGACCAGGTCAAAACGTGACCAGAGCTGCCTGACCCGGTACCATCACTCAATGACGGTCACTAAAGACTGGGAAGGATTGAAATTTAGGTTAAACCGAAAAATCGTAACGAATCAAGAGACAGCATTCGTAATTTATGACTTAGATTAGCACGCCAATCAAAGCAAGGATTTTTTTAAAATCACGAGGGGACAGCACATACATAGCTCATGGCTTTTTTCACCCACTGCTCTATGGTTTTCCTGCAAGGTCAATCCACGTTCGAAGGAAAGGCAATTCCTAACAAGAAATAAAAATGCTCCTCTGGAGCATGAAAAAGCAATATGGGTGATGGTGAGGTTGCAAAATCAAGAGAGGACTAGTCTTTAAAATGCTTAATATGGGGCTAGGTTAAAAAATAGAGAGGACTAGGTTGTGAGCGAATTAATATGGGCACAGCTTCGCCGAACAACCCATATTCGCGGTTTGCAAATGTAAATTATTATGCATATCCACGATACATTTGGTTTATAGTTCATAAATAACCTACAGCTACAGTATATATGTGCTCGAGCTTTGTTCGAACTTTTATTTTAGCAAACGCTTTCTTCGATAAGTGCTTCATACTAACCAGCGCATTTTACGTATCCATTTATGCGGAAAATTTATATTCAAGAATAATTTAGGACTCTCCCACGATCTTCTATTTCCTCCTGACTTGGACCAATAGCTTTAGCACCATATGCTTAGATCTCTCCTAGTAGTAAAGCCTGCGGTAGTTCAATACAACAAAATAATGATAATTTACGTATAAATTCCTAGCAGCTAGTCTAACAGTGCATGCAAACAGCTATATTCGATGAGTATATTCAACTGCTTAAATGTTTTATTGACTGACATTGATAGCTCTAAGCTAAGACGAAACGTGAAATCCCGCGAATATGGGCTATCGCGCCCCTACATAATTATGACTTAGATTAGCGCGCCAATCAAAGCACCGATTTTTTTTAAAATTTTTCACCCACTGCTCTATGGTTTTCCTGCAAGGTCAATCCACTTTCAAAGGAAAGGCAATTCCTAATAAGGACAGCTAAAAAAGGTTTTCTAAACTTCAGAAGTGATCCAGGTTTGTCATCGGCTGCAGCACACGGATTCTGCCACGACGAATTTACTTTTTTTCGTGGTTGCAAATAAGGGATCCCCCACTTTTTGTGTTCCCACCCCCCAATCGAGCTTAATCCACCCCATACCCTCCCACCTTGAGGTGTCTAAAAGTTGCCAACTTTTCAGTGCTAAACCTAAATTTTTGAACACATTTCAGCTTATGTTATAGTATGCTAATAATACTACATTTCAACGATTTCAGACCACTTTAGTTCCCCCACTAAACTTTTGGCCTTCCTACTACACCCGCTCTCTTACCTAAACTAAACCAAGCTTAGATCAAAAAGATAAAGAAATAATGAAAAACGCCTGCCTGCAGTCATTATAAGGCAAAACCTTTAGGTGCATTCATTGTTCCAGACGCAAGCAGACTCGCGTAGATGCGCGTACGTAAGCATCTGCATGCGTTCGTGAGCATGAATACGCCACAATTATTTTTAAACGGTTAAAACGACATGTGAAAGGAACAAGTTAGGTTACGTACCAACTTTTTATTTTCCTTTTCCGAGATTTTATTCGGAATGAAGTTAACTCAAGATAGCAGTCCGACCCAAATATTAAAGAAATACATAAATACTCTCCTGCTAATTAATGAGCTTTTCATTTGTAAACATGAAAAACATAATATCTATATTAGTAGTGCATGCGACCTCCACCAGACTTGGTTCAAACACTTGCGGCTCATCAGTGGAGAAGTGTTGAACGAAGTTTTTTGAATTTTTTTTGGAACATTAGAAAGATTTGGAATATTTGAAAGATCGTTTCGCCGCCAGTCGCCTCAGGAAGTGTGATTAGAGTGATCTAATACAAGAAAACACAAGAAAATACAGGTGTACAAATATCAAAGTTAGTTAGTTAATACATTTATTTGATACTTGATCATGACAAATTATACAATGTGAAAAACTTGCTTAGTGCATTTTATACTTTGTTTAAATCTAAAAACCATAAAAAATAAAATTTTTCAAAATAAAAATATATAAGATATAAATCACCTTTTTATGGAGTTCTCTTTATTTCTCTCAGCTCTTGAACAAATTAATAAAATATTTGTGTTTGAAAAACTTTTTTCAACAGTAAGAAAAAATCCAAATAGTAATTACTTCATGAACTGAAATGTCTACATTTATACTAAGAAATCCCCTCCTCAATTAACAATATTGATTCAAGTTTCATTCATATTTTCATTTGAATAAGAAAACATAACACAGAAGAACACAAAACAATATCAGTTTCCTTTATTTCAAGGGGGGATAATATCTGCGAACTCTTCTGGTATATTATGCGAAAGATGCAGTATCATTCTCTCTAGTGATTGTTATCACCCGATCAAGCGGTCGAGAATCAACTTTAACATTTTCTTTAACCGCCATTTGCTTCTAAACGATAACTTTTCCAATTTCGTCAGCCAAACGATATGCTGATTTGTAATCGGTTCAAAACCCGCATAATCCAAAAGAATTTTAGTTAATTAGAAGTCGTAAATATAGACCTCTGTAGAACTGTTTCTGTGTGATTGAGGACTGTGCAATTATTTGCTGATTTTAATCTGTTCACATCCGCATAATCTAAAAAAATCCAAGTTAAGTAGAGTTGAGACGATAGACCTCAGTACAGGACTGTTTCCGTGTGATTGAGGAATATGCAATTAATTAAACCGTTTTCCAATCTAGCACCAAAATATTTAAACCAGCACACATTAAGTATTAGTACCTACGACATACAGTCGTAGAGGTTCATAAGTACGACCTAGGTCGTAAAAGACACAAAGCAAAAGGCACAACGTACGACAGAAAGTCGTAAATTCGTTAAGTACGACTAAGCAGTCGTAAAAAGCAGAGGTAGTATATATCACAAGGCTTTTATTAAATAATTAGTTTACAAATTTTAGGAAAAATCTGTATATATTATATAAATTTATGAGAGTATTCTGGGCTTATTCTAGGGATTTTTTCTTGGGGGGGGGGGCTTCTTGGGGGGGGCCCCCCCCAAAGGTCCGAGGGGCAAGAAATTTTGGGGGGGGGCGAAAATATTTAGAAAAATATGCTAAAAATAGCGCTATTTTTCTGGCATATACTATAAAAGTTGATTTTAATAGCAAAAATAAGCAGATTTAGTGTTGAAAAGGGCAAAAATTGAGTAAATATCGGCAGCCGACAATTTTTACATCTTTCGCGAATTTTCCGCCAAAAGGTCCACCAAGGGGGTTGTTTTTTTGGGGGGGGGGGCGAGGGGGGCGATTTTTGGGGGGGGGAACGATTTTTGGGGGGGGAAGGGTGTTTATGGGGGGGCCCCCCACTAGAATAAGCCCAGGTATATCAGCTGCTGACATTTTTAGGTAAAAATATATGAAATGCATAAATTTATCTATTGAAAAGGAAAAGCAGTCAACTAAAATTTGTGTCTTAAAATGTTTTAGGTACGTACAAAATCGTTAACTATATATACTCCATTGAGAAGAAATTGTTAAGACGGCAATATTAATTCATGAGAATATTAAAAATGGAGCGCAGCCGCGCTAGAGTGGTATGGAAAGGGACGAGAGTAATAACTCTACAAGTACCCTAACCAGTTCACTCAAAACAAATGAAAGGAACAAGTTAGGTTACGTACCAACTTTTTATTTTCCTTTTCCGAGATTTTGTTCGGAATGAAGTTAACTCGAGATAGCAGTCCGACCCAAATATTAAAGAAATACATAAATACTCTCCTGCTAAATAATGAGCTTTTCATTTGTAAACATGAAAAACATAATATCTATATTAGTAGTGCATGCGACCTCTACCAGACTTGGTTCAAACACTTGCGGCTCATCAGTGGACACCATTAGTCCGAAAAAGGAGAGGGCTCATGGGCGCGACTGTGTAGGCATCTCGTTGCAGGCCAGCTAGTTTCCAATCCAGGCTCGTGCAAATGACTGTTCGCTTACGACTTACAAAAACTATTCCGGACCGCCATCAGGCGGGACTAGCATTAGCAGTCCTAGAATTTGAGTTCTGCAGCCACCAGCCAGCGTGAACGTGAATAGAGTAAGACTACGGAACTTAGGAAAAGAACCGGCTTGTAGCATACCTTCTACTTACATCATCTTCCTAAACCCTACCAATAATAGAGGCTGCTTTTACAACGAAACCTTAAAGCACCAAACCATACACTTTGAGTTTTGGTGCCAAATTTGTAATCTGCCCCTTCAAATGTCGCACTGAAAAATATTGGATATCCCTTACCTGCTTATTTCAAGAAAAATACTAACATTAAATGGAAGAACTCACGAAAAGAATTCGTTTACTATCATACAAAACACTAAGCTTCATAAACAACACAAAAACAGACGAAAAACTAACAAAAATACTAACATATACAAGACAATTTACGAATACAAAAGACATCAAACAATTTATACAATTGCTGAAATCTCTAATACATAAATTACATGTTATTATACAAAAACATAAAAAATAAGTACAGAACAATCAGAATGTTCAGAACATTAAGCAGCTGTATATATTTACAATAAACGAAACCACAAAAACTGACACTACAAACAAACCAATTGAAGGATATAGTAACACAGGGTGCTTCCCCACAATATTTTAAAAAAGCACATTCACAAAGCAAAAAACTACTACAAGAAAACTATTGAATTTAGGCTAAACTCAAAAGCTCTCATCCGGGAAACTGGTCCTTTAAAACCTACACAAAGAATCTCATAACCTGAAAGTAATATGCAACAGAATACATTACCGTCATTGAAAAAAAGCAACAAAACTACAACAACAAGTACAACAAATGTACAACCTATAAACAATTGGTCAATACAACAAAAAATTACGCAACACTCATTCAGTCGTCAGTCTACGTCGTTTATGTCGTCCGCGTTTCTTGGCAGCGGCTCGCGCGGTGCGCACAGCGGCGCCTCTGCCCCACCAGCCCGGCATAACCGCGTCAGCGCCAGCGTCAACCGAATTCGGATCCACCGCTAGACCACCACTGGATGCGCTGACACTACACGCTGCCTCCTCGCGGGCAGCGGTGCGCAGATTCTCTGCAACCAGCTTCAGCATCCGCTTATGATGACGCTGGGGCACTAGCTTTCTGGCATGGTTAGAAGGATTAACGGGATTACCCGGATTAGCCGGATTAGCCGGATTGAAGGTCGGATCTCCACCACCAAGACTGCTTTTTCCCGAACCATTATCATCCTCGTCATATCCCGAATCGGTGGTCATTCCACCTCCACCAGGCGGTGATTGCTGGTGAGACTGTACGCTGACGCTACCCGCTGCATCAGCGTGTTTCACGCTGACAGCGTCCGCATTTCCACCACCCAAATTTTCTTCTTCTTCTTCATCTTCAGCTGAGCTACTGGCACAGCTACTGCTACCAGTATCACAACAGCTCGAAGAAGCTGACGAGCAATCAGTTGACGACGCAAGCGAACCATAGGTCAGCTTAAGTCGAATCGGGGGTATCATCGGTTTTGCGGGATTAGGGGGATCAAGGGGATTAGAGAGTAGCGGTTGTCCGCTGGCAGAGAATGATACACTCTCACAGCTAACAGCAGTGTCAAGAATTTTAGCCTCAACCACCACAGGCTGTCTTCGACGATTCAACGGTGAGGGTGAGGTGGTGGACGAAATGGAATTTTGACATTCTGAACCAGCAGTCACTGGTGGGTCATTTGAGCTGTCGAATTTGGTCAAATGAGCTGGACCGGGAGTTTGGGACAATAATTGGGCTGTTATGGTAGCGGGGCTCCGATCTGCAGTGGCTGTCACTGTATCACAGTGGCTAGAAAAGGTTAAAGCTAAAGTTTGACTACTACAGTTGTCCATAACAATTGCTGTCGATTGTTGCTCCTGGTTTAGATTTAGGAGGTTTTGGGAGACTGAAGGGTGGGAGGAATCGCCAGAGTTGCCATCAGAGGGAGGAAGACTGCAACAGCGGCACTCTGACAGGCAGTTCATAAGTGACTGGTTGTTTTTGCAGTTGCGCCGGTAGGGTACGAGAACGGGATCACAGAGGCTGCAAAGAAACAGAGAGAGAAGTCAATTAACAATAATTAATGTAATTAATTACTTTAAAGTGATTAATGAAATTAAATTAATTGAAATAATATATATATATTAATGAAAAGATGAAACTACATATATGTATACATAGAGTATAGCTATGACATGAGCCCCGTCTAATAAAAACTGGAAGAACTGTGATATAAGGAAATTTTAATTGGAAGCAACAGTAATTGTCACTCAGTACTCAAAGAAAAATTCAGAAAAATTTATCCAACAAAATTTATGCTTATTCTTAAAAAGGAACGTAAAAGTTGTACTTACCTTGCCAAATACCTGGGCAACCCTCCCTGTTTGTGGAAACAATTTTGCAAAATCGTCCCAAATTAAATCCAAGGCGCATTGCAACAGCTAGTTGGCTTTCAATTAAAAAATTCGGAAAAAACTTTTTTAATTTTAATTTTAAATATGATTTTAATTAAAAAATTTACCGGCAGTAGCGTGGAATGTCAAGATTGAGCTTAGAAAGCACAGCTTGCATAACATCATCGCATGAGGCTGAAACAAGCATAGACATAACACGACATACGTAGAATAGAAAACTTGCTGAAAGTATGCCAGTTATGAGATCAAGAATCAAAACAAGCCCATATCACTTACTAAAGAAAGAAACTATTAGAACAGCCAATGTATAAAGAACTCACTCGTAGTTTGCTTTAACCCTTTAACGCCCAGACTTAAAATTTTTGAGCTAGCCCAATAACTTTTATGGTACATTAACGCCCTTGGCCCAAAACCTCCGAAACAGCAAATTTTTTTCTGATCGATCGATTTCTGCTGATCACGTGATCGGTTTTGTAATGTAAAGTACACTCGACATCGGGCAATAGTGATTGTAAAGTACGCTCGACATTGTACGTAAAAGTCATCATTTTACAGCTAATTTAATGTTATAAAACATGCTAGAAAAGGACTAGTTAAAATGTTTGGACCAGAAATCAATCAGCTAAAGTTCGCACAGCATGTGCATACTATCCTGTACGGTAATATACTTATTACAAGCGTCTTCAATTTGTAGAAGTGGAATATCAACCTATCAATGCCTATTCTGCTCCTGCATTATTGGAGTTGAAAAGTGGTTCGGCTGCACTAAGTTTAGATGAATCCAAGGCTCTTTTGTTGTCATATCAAGCGCACGCAGCAATTTCCTTAGTATGGAGGTCTCACAAGACGTATAAACTAGTGCTCGGAACGGTTCCACTGGAACCGGTAGAACCGGAACCGGAACCGGAACCGGAAGGATTTTTAGAACCGGAACCGGAACCGGAACCGGAACCGGAACCGGTAGCATTTGGAACCGGACCGGTTCCAGTGTAATTTGTTTCAGATGTTTTGAAAAATGTATCCAAAAATTAAGTTTTCGCCTGCAAATTTTCAAAATTTCTCTAGCTTTTAAATAACACTTTCAGTCGGGAAATTCTGAAAATTTTTCTAGCTTTTGAATGTAGTCTTTTGAAAGTTTTCCGAAACCTATTATGCGGCATTATTGGACCAATTTAACTTTATCCCCCCCAAGAACCCCAATTAAACTTTATCCCCCCCCAGAATTAAAAGCTGTCTAAAAGCACTAATTCAGTGTCACATTGTGTTTTATTGCATTATTTATTGTATGGCTTCATATTGTAGGCTGATGAATTAAAAAAATTTTAAATTTTAAAAAATTTTTAACATTATTTTAGTTTGGTAAGGGGGGACCAAGGGGAAACGAATAATTTTTTGGAAAAACATTTGCTGAAAACGTGCATACAGGGGTTTTCGGTGGCGCTGAGCACGAATCTGACATCCGTTTTTCAATCAGCTTTTCAGCTTTTCGTTAGCTCAGTATAGGCTAAACTTGTAAGCTTAACATGTAAGCGTATATATACTGAGCTAACGAAACGAAATAACTTTATTCAAATTGTGTTCATCTTATGATGGAACAACTTCTAATGACTACTAAAAGGACGCCAAGTACACATTGTTTCCCTTTTACACAAATTTTGATTGCTGACCCCAATTTAACTTTATCCCCCCCAAACTAGTTGGGGGGGATAAAGTTAAAGAGATCCGCATTATTTTTTAACATGTAAGAGTTATAACTTTTTCTTGCATGTTGGTAAGATATGCAATTACTTTTGAGCTGATGATTCCTTTTTGGAGTAACCAACTTTGAAGCACTAATAATAATTGTTACTTGGAGCAAGGTATGTCTCTTGTGCATTTTATTGTGCACATGCACACTTTTCCAAGCTGCACACTTAAATTTATTAATGCACACTTAAATGCACAGTCAAATTATACTTCCGCTAACCACAAAGTGTCCTAAAAAATTTCGAAAGTGCTTCAAATTTTAAAAAAAGCTCTAGCTTTTAGCTGGGGGCTGCCGCCCCCAGACCCCCGCATCTTCTTACTATTTTTTGATCAGAGCAACGTCGCAAAGACCTTACTTCTGTTCTATTCTTTCTTGTTTACAAAAGCCACTAATTAATTATTGAAATATTTTGGCTTTGGGTTGTATTTATATACTTATATATGTCCCTTCATTGTCAGAAATAAGCGACTGGATTAAGCCAATTTCTCTTAAAGTATTTCTTCACATTTTTTCCTTTACAACGGTTCGACGCGTACAATGCTAGCTCTCTTACTGCCGTTTGTTAATCTGTTAAAACGACAAGAAATTGTTCAGAAAAATTTTTTAAATGCAACATTTTTTCCAAAATTTTTTCCAATAAAAACATTTTTTCCAAAACGCACCCTATTTTTTAATATGCACAAAAAATGCACAAATATCCGATATCTATCAAAAACAAACCCTAACTTGGAGTTAAGAAACCATCTTTATATCAAAATATAGCCTAAGATTTCTTTTTCTAATAGATATATACCTGGAACCTAACTTTGGTTTTCTAGAGTTTTCACTGAATATTAGAATGGGTGCATACAGATTTTCGCAATTTTCTCTTAGTAGACAGTCGTTGACAAACAAACATATGAATTCTTTACTGTTTCCAAATTTTTACATTTTTCCACTTCTTACAGCTACAATGTACCGCCAAATGTCAAGAAATAAGATTCCAGTGTATATGTCTTGCTGTATCAATGCAAAAAAGAAACATGACTAGTTTTTGAGCAAACAAGATAGAGGATTGCGAACAATTAACAAATTCTTGGTCAATTGTCAAGCAAAATAAATCAGAGGAGAGGACCAGCTAATTAGTGGCAGTGACATGCTGTGAATGCGTAAATCCTATACTTAGTGACAGTTGAACAAACTATTACCATGGGACACAGGAAACGAGTTTAGGATTGAAATTTTTTACATATTCATTACACTTTAAACACATTTTAACACTATTAAAACTGGCATAAAAATTAATTAGTATTTTACATGTAAATTAATAACGTTGAGCATATAACAACGTTGGCTCATAAGGTTTTGGTCCAATTTACGTATATAAAAAACTAAAAAAATTGAATTATAAGCCTTTTTACAAAAATCTCAATCGGAACCGGAACCGGAAGCTAGAACCGGAACCGGAACCGGAACCGGAACCGGTGCTCTGGAACCGGA
>JASAND010005787.1:0-34776 GCA_030248195.1 Trissonchulus latispiculum | reverse complement strand
ACGTGTGTAGCCTTAGCACACCCACTTCTTGAGTCAGGCCCAAAACCTTTTGAGTCATGATCCTTGGCTGGAGTACTTCTTGATGCATCCCTTACTTTTCTTTGATCCGCTCTGGATTTTTTCGAAAATTCAATTTTAAAGTGGTGTGCAGGAAGGTAACGCTGCACACCAATTTTTGAGTCATGGGATGGTATTCTGCTAAAAAGTTTGCAAATTCATTCGTCTTCATGATCCACTCCTTAAAAACAGCCCAAATTCCTTCCATTTCAAAAAACTTTAAAAATAAAAATTAGATATTGACACGAATTTTACTCGATTTGTGAAAGATTTTTAATGGCTAGTCTGCTTCCCATCCGCTAACCGATGTTAAGCAGACTCTGGTACAAGTGAAAACGAATTTTGCAGCGTCAACTGCTTTATAATTTACTCAAAACTACTAACAATTAGACGTGTTAGAAGATACTTACAAAAATTATCAAAAATTCGACTTAATTTGGGAATTTTTACACACATACGATTCCAGGTACATTTTGCCTCGTCGGCTCAGCCAGAATGGGCAGGTGTTAATAAAAAATTGAGAAAAAATTTAGCTTTATTTTTAACTTTTTGATTTTTTAGAACTGTTTATCCTACAGCAAATACTGCATTCGAAAAAATTTAAATGACTCAGATTTTTACACTGACACCTGCCCGTTCTGGGTGAGCGGACGGGACGCAGTGTACCTGGAATCATATGTGTGTAAAAATTCAAAAATTAAGTCAAATTTTTGAGAATTTTTTGTAAGAATCTTCTAACACGTCTAATTGTTAGTAGTTTTGCGTGAATTATAAAGCAGTTGACACTGGAAAATTGGTTTTCACTTGTACCAGAATCTGCTTTGCTTCGGTGAGCGGACGGGATGCAGACTAGCCATTCCTTGTCTTTCACAGATCGAGTAAAATTCAGGTCAAGTTTTAACTTTATTTTTAATTTTTTTGAAATAGAAGGAATTTGGGTTGGTTTTAAGCAGTGGATCATGAAGGCAAATGAATTTGCAAACTTTTTAGCAGAATACCATCCCATGACTCAAAAATTGGTGTGCAACGTTACCTTCCTGCACACCACTTTAAAATTGAATTTTCGAAAAAATCCAGAGCGGATCAAAGAAAAGTAAGGGATGGATCAAGAAGTACTCCAACAAAGGATCATTACTCAAAAGGTTTTGGGCCTGACTCAAGAAGTGGGTGTGCTAAGGCTACACACGTTTGTTTCCCGATGGTTCCAAGAAAATGGTGAGCTGCAGATCAAAAACTTTCTCTGAATCACAGCGAAAGTGGTCTCAAATCGACAAAGAAGCTTATGCTATAATCTTTGAGTCCAAAAGTTTTAACAGTACCTTTGTGGCAGAAAGTTCACCACCTTGTTGACAGACCACCGCCCATTGACTAACATATTTAATACAGTAAGGCACACCGAAATATAGTTTGAACAGCCTACAACACTGGGCAGTGATTTTACTCTTGCTTCTCTTATGATATTGAATATGTTTCGAGTCAGGACAATGCTGCTACTGACTGTCTATCCTATTTGCCTACAACTGACTCTGGACAGGAGGTTATACCTGAACAGTTTCAAATTTCTGTTCATTCCTTGCTTCCATTTGAAGAAGGTTTTTACTCTTGATGCGAAGATTGTCCGCGAAGAATCGGCAAAAAACTAATCCTCAAGCAGGTTTCAGAATTCGTTTATCAAGGTGACCTAACAAGCTGCCCGTTTCCAAACAACAACTTACGCCTTACTTTCAAAGATGATTGGAGATTTCAGAAGAAAGACGGTTGCCTACTTTTGTGCAGCCGAGGGATTGTACCGCAAGTACTTTGGGAAAGAATTGTACATCAACTTCATGATGGGCATCCTGGTATTGTCCGAATGAAGAAGATAGCAAGAGAATTGATCTGGTTTCCTGGCATAGACTCTTTCATAGAAAATTTCATTTTGTCCTGTGGTCCTTGTAATCTGACAAAAGCTGCACCCTCCAGGACCTCTAAAGATAACCAATTGCCAGCTCCTAAAGAAGCTTGCGAACGGTTGCATATTGATTACGCTGGGCCATTTTTGGGACAATACTGGCTGGTTGTGGTTGATCATTACTCCAAGTGGCCGGAAATTTATCTAGCCAGATCTCCGTCCTCCTTTTAGAAACAATCCGAGCCCTAAGAATTGTTTTTGCTCGATTTGGCGTTCCATCTACTGTGGTTTCTGACAATGGAACCGCTTTCACTTCCTACGAATTCCGAGTTTTGCAAGGAGAACGGCATCCGCCAGGTTTTTACTGCCCCTTATCATCCGCCATCCAATGGAGAGAGAGAAATGGTGCAAACTTTCAAACGAGCAATGAAAACAGCAAAGGATCCGACCTACAAAGAAATCTTTGTCGTTTTCTTCTTCTTATCGCTCAATCCGACATGCGAGAACCGGTAAATCGCCGTTTGAAATGATGTTTGGAAGAAAGGCGCGTACACGCCACGATGCGATAAAGCCTGAAGATCCCTACAATGCTACTGACTCAAGTCCAAAATTCAAAGTCGGAAGCAAGGTATTTTCCCGAAGCTATGGAGAAAAGGAGCCAAAATGGAAGACTGCTACTGTCGTCAAAGTTCTGGGACGAAGAATGTATCTGCTCAGTCAAGGTGGTAGTCTGCTACGTCGACACTGCGACCAACTCCGAAAGGCACCTTCGACAGTGTCCACGGATGAAACTGATGAGAACGATCCATGGGCATTCGTTAGTGAGCTTCCTCAAGAGCAGCGACCGCAGGTACACCCTGGACCAGCTGAAATCGAGAATCCTGTTCCTGAAGAAATAGGACGCAGATATCCCAGACGAAATCGTCAACCACCACAAGCATGGGACCCAGTGCAAGACAGCTACTACTGGGTTCAAAGGAAATAACACCTGTTCAGAAGTCTACAACTTCCAAAACCTACTGAAAGGGGAAAATTGATATGTATTTTGAATACTATAAAAATCTAAAAACGTTTTCTTAGTTTCTGATCCTTCGCTTATGTAGTGTTTCTTTGAGTTCGTGTAATTCAGGCTTAAATTGGAAGACTTAACAAAAGTAAACATACATAACTAACGCCTTGTGTCATCTATAGATCTGTACTTTACGGCATTTTCGGGAATCAAATTCGTAAAAAATACTCGTTTGGTCGTGCACAATTTGGTTTCAAACATTTTATTAGGTAAACTGAGCTCTACCTTTCTGATTTGCTATTAACGGCGCTTGCAATTTTAATTACAAATTCACCGGATTGTTGTCCACTATTGTTTATTACTATTAGAAGCGCAGCGTACAAGGGGTCAGATTTCTTGGGTCTATCCTGACTTCGACGAAGGGTCTAACCCTGAAATGGTCAAAATTTTATGGTCCATCCCAAAATGAACAAACAATTGCAATTTTTCACAAAATTTGAACAGAACCATTGTCAAATTACAATTTTGACAATTCTTGAGAAATCTTTTGAACCAAACGCTGGAATTTGCTTAAGAGTTTGCGAGTTTTTTCTAGTCAAAATGGGGTAAGGATCCCCCTTTTTTTCTTCTCGCCGTACCCGCTCTTCGTCGATATGTCGCCTGGCTTGGTCTATCTGTCCCAACACCGCTCTCATTCCCGGCACGATATTCCTTCGGATTTATTGACTAGTAATATAAATGAGAAAGAAGAAGAAACGTAATATAAACCTACGTTTTTGCTATTACCTACCACAAATAGCACATCATCGCTGCATGAAAGCACAATATTCGAGAGTTTATCATATCTTTAACTCCCGTAAGGACCGTCACCTGTTTGGTCAATTTTCGTGGAATAAGGTAGGTTTCCGGTCGAACGTTTGATCGGTTGCGTTGGGCGGCTTTCCGAGCTTCTTTCAAGCTTGCTTCCACCGTTCCCTTTGACGCTAACCAGTGTAGAGATTCTGGTATTAGCCTGAAATTAATAGAGACCGTTGCGCCCATGGGCTTGTAATGATACTCTGTTGTGGACAGCAAAGCTAATAAGGTCAAACACAATTGCACAGTGCCTAACTTTAGCAAGAGCTCAGTGTCTTACTCTTCCCATTATAAACTCTGGTTTCTATTTTATTAAATAAAATTTTATTTATTAAATTATTATTATTATTATTATTTACAAAATATTTTATTTATTAAATTTATTCAGCATTAACAAACCAATAATATGCCAATCCAGTCAAAGTGGGCACCGCTATCACCAAGTGTAGGGTCCGCCAATTTCGGAAAAAGTATGCCAAGATTCCTAAACCAATGAACCCGCAAACCCAACATATACTGCCCAGAATTCCTGTATAGCTTCGCTGGCGGGAAACGACAATTTCGCAGGAAATTACCCATGACAAGACAATAACTGCCTAAAAGACTAAAAAGCATTAATTTTACTAAAGTAGCGCAAAAACAACGTTTTGTGGGTGTTATGACTGAAAATCTGCTGTTTGACAGCTGGCACCTATCAACTGTCTGTAGCGGCTTGAATGGTCGGATAGGTGCTCCTCATACGATAACGTGGGGGGCTGGGGGGGAGGGTGCAGACAAAAAACGGATAGACCCCTTCAGCGAAAAGGAACAAGTGTAGGCCCTCTCGTACAGAAAGGAAAAAGGGTAGACCCCTCAGCGATTTTTACTGAAAGTTAGTAATTTTTTAGCAAATTTTAACGATTTTTTAAAAACATTTCATAAAAATCGCTAAAAATTGTCATTTTTTACTAATTTTTGGTCAAAACCGTTAAAATTCGCAGTAGTTGCTAATTTCGGGGCAGACCCCCTTAAAATTTCGGAATTTTTCAGGGGTAGACCCCCCAGAATGGGACCCAGTGTTAATGTATGGTGCTCCTGATCCACGCCTCCGGTATTATCAATTATTCAACGCCAGACCATGGACTATGAGCAAAATCGGTCTGCTGACGCTACCCGTCATCGATAAAGCAACAGGGCTGTGACGTATAGGAAAGAATTTGAAAATTTAATGGAGAAGTAACTTTTCATCAAACTCAATTTAATCTTTGTAAGGTTCCATTCCAGATTTTTTGACGTCAGCCACATGCTGTTTCAGATTTTAAAGTTATGTTTGACCTCTACCACGATAGGAAAAGTGGAATGCTAGCCACGTTTCTTTCTATTTCATACATAGAAGAAATGACTGCAAATTTGTTGCATTTCGATGCCGTTGGAATGTTCTCTCTCACTCACCGAGTAGAAGCAGCCGCACAGAAATCTCAGTATGACAAAAGAGACGTAGTTTGGAGCAAAGGCGGTGGCAAAGCTGAACGGAATTGCGGCCCACAGACTGAGCAGGAACGGCCACCTCCGACCGTAGCTGTCCGAAAAGGGAGGAATTACGAGGGCGCCCAAAAACACGCCCAGCATGTAGATCGAACCAGCACTGCTGGCTTTGGCTTCTCGTCCCAGGCTACAAACTAGGTCCCACTAAAATTAAGAAAAACAAAAATTGTAAACTCGATGTGTGTGTGTCTTTGGCAGGGCTGTATGCCTATTCAAAAACGTGTCACTACAGTTTGGGAACGAATTCAAACTTAAGCTTGGTTCGATTGTGCCTGGGTGGCTCAATCGGTAGAGCGTCGGTCTAGTTAACCGAAGGTTGTGGGTTCGATCCCCACCTCAGGTCCGAATTTTTCGGGTCTGTGGTGCTGTAGTGACAACTTTCTTTCTTTCGTCTATTATCTTGTATCTTTCTCGTCCCAGGCTACAAACTAGGTCCCACTAAAATTAAGAAAAACAAAAATTGTAAACTCGATGTTGGTGTTAATAGTCGGCACAGGGGCGTTGTAGTATTAAGCTATCGGATTTAGGATCTCAAGATCTCAAGGATCGGCACTAAAATTTATAAGTGTCAGATATTCTGAGTCAAAATTGTTTTAATGTGTTGATTCCTTTTGGGCACGTATTGTTGCTTGACGACACAAATCAGGACGAAATTTGATGATATTTTCCAAAGTTTTTGAGAGTATAACAGCAGTCACACAGTCGTGACTATATTCGTTCGAAAGATCTCGTTATGCTCAATATTTTTGCTTTTTGAGGCATCTTTCTAGCTTTCTCTGTCGTGAAATATACCACTGAAAACCACCCACAAAAACAAAAAAACAAATATATCTTAAAGAAATTTTTAATGATTTCTTAAACCCACGCAATGAAGGAGTTATAATGATTCAAAGTTGATGTCTCCAAAAGGAATCACGACCTTAAACAAATGCCTTGGTTCTAGTTCCGGCAGTGTTCCAATTTAGTCACACTTCGTGTACCTCAGAAACTATGGTATCACCAAATGTTGGCGAATATATAAGGTCATGTCCATTCTGCCGGTCACACCTCTGCAATGTCTCATTGCCTTCAGAATCTGTTGTGACAACAGTCCAACATTCTTTCTTTGACGTTGAATCATTGTGATAAAAGCTTCTGAAACAACGGTAAATACTAAGTTTAGGGAGAAGTAACAGGTTGAGAGTAATCTTCAAGCTTTTCAGGATTATGTTACATACAAATGTCAAGAATGTAGTGTAAAATTGAATTCAAGTTTGGTTTCATCCATGAATACGCGTATTCAAGTGTGGATGAAATGTACGGATGGTAGTATAATCTAGTCAGAGCCAGAACGCTCTTCAAACCACCACTGTAAAAGCCGACTTTTTTGTATACCTTTGTGCCAACTTAGGCAACGGACTGGCAAATATCTGAAAACTTTATGCCGATAGGGGGATTCTAGCTTGAATCGACTACAAAAACTACCAAAATTTTAAAAGGTATTGCTTTCTTTTCATGATTATTAGTGAAATTTAGTGAATGTGTGAACTGGTCCTAACGTTTCTCCGGTTTTCGCCAGCCGTTGTATCCCCAGAAAATTAAAGGCGCAGGACATGACAAGCTAAATGTTAAATCTCTATTTCGTATTTCCCAGTGCGCCTATTTCCTTTCCTTCGCTGCTCCGTCGAAGCATAAACCGATTCTGCTTAACTATATACTGTCCCACTTTCCCTACACCAAATCTACTTCCACACCATCTAGCAGTTCGATGTTAGCCAGTACTAACTAATATGTAGCTGTCAAAATTAGAACAGTTTCAAACCCGTTTCACAAAACCCACAATTTGGACAAATTTCCAGTGTCCAAACTGTCGTTGAAGGACTGGCAGAGGAATGGCGGTTCTGCGGCGTTGAAACTGATCACCATCACATGAAAGGCAATAACGGTCCAAGTTAAACTGGCCGCGAAGTATATCATAAACTGATAGCGTCCGCACCAACCTAAAATTAGTTAGGCTAATGGCAACGTTTCGTGTGAACTCCGAAAGGTTTGAATTCAGCGTAATGAACCAATAATAGCTAAGCTATATGATAATACTGCAACCTAATTTTCGGCACTACTTGGAGCACTTACCTGATGTGCAAGGTTTCTGACAATTTCATCTAAGCACTTTGGTGTTGGCATTTTGGTCCTTTGAAATGCCCCGAAATAAAGGTCGCAGACTAATCCTTGGAGCAAACTCCAATAATGTAGATATTTTAGGAACCGTTCGGGAACTGGAGAGTTTTAAAATCCGAAAAATGTTTTCATTCTTAGAAAATTTAAAATACTCAATATATATCTCGCAAATATTTTGCGCATTAAAAATGTTGTTTACATGATCCAACTGAGCTGGTCCCGCTGCATATTTTTGCTATTACAACCCGCTCCACAAAAATTGTCTGTCACCGAAATTGTCGGTTTTCAGATTTCCGAAATTCCAAAAACCTTTTCCAATAGCCACAACATGGTATCAATAGAAAGCATTTGACGAGTGTACCTATCAACTTTTGTACTAGATGAACTCTTGGAATCGCATTCAATTTCCGGAATTCGCAAAAAACCCCTGATTTTAACAATTCTAATTCTTCCTTTTAATCAGTTTACGACAACCAGATTTAATTATAGCTGGGGACTTTTTCTTTTGCAAGAGTTTCCGAACTCGTCGAGAGATTCCAAATGATATTCAAATATTGTGAGGTATTGGAGAAAATTCTTGAAATCTCAAAAACCAGGTTTTCCTGAATTCCGCGATTTTAAGAGCTTTCCAAATATGCCAAGCTGTCTTCTGGGCATTGATGAAACTTTTTAAGGTCAAGATACTTCAAAAACGTAAATTGCGAAAACTAAGTGTAAGAGCAAGAATATACAACATAATCAGCTCTATTCAATCATTGAAATAAAATTTTGAACGCTAAAAATAATGGCGAAATATTTAAGATTTTCTGTGAATTAAACCCGGATTCCGGATTTTCCCGAGCTTTGGTCTCCAGCTGCGTCCGGACGATTCAGGAAATATATATAATTGTTGAGATTTGCTCCAAAGGTTTGCAATAAATGATCTAAGTCTGTACACACATTTTTTGGTAGTCCTACTGAAGGATTTTTTAATCTACTGAATCGTTATTGGTGACTATTAAGTGTTCCAAAATCAAGCATTAGCACACTTACCTATATCGGTTAGAAAGCGGTCGACGTCAAGTTGTTGGCTTGCCGGCATATGCTGATCATTCATTGGAGAAGCATAAATTTTATTCTATTAAATATTTAAAAACAAAACGATTTGTTAACGACTGAAATTAACTGCACAATTTGAGCAAAATTGAATATCATGTTTGCTACTTCTATCCAGGCTCAAATGTGGAATTAAAGACCACCTTGGCATTCAAGAGCACAATATACTCTTTCTGCACATTCTAATCTGCAATAATACTTGTAACACTGTGCTCACAGATTTTTGTGAGCTCACTTGCAGGCGAAGCCTTCCTGAAAGGGCACTCGTGCCCTTTACTCGGAGCTTCGCGCACTCGTGCCCTTCACTCGGAGCTTCGCGCACTCGTGCCCTTCACTCGGAGCTTCGCGCACTCGTGCCCTTCACTCGGAGCTTCGCGCACTCGTGCCCTTCACTCGGAGCTTCGCGCACTCGTGCCCTTCACTCGGAGCTTCGCGCACTCGTGCCCTTCACTCGGAGCTTCGCGCACTCGTGCCCTTCACTCGGAGCTTCGCGCACTCGTGCCCTTCACTCGGAGCTTCGCGCACTCGTGCCCTTCACTCGGAGCTTCGCCTGCTAGTGTGTATACAAATCTCTGGAGAGCACTCCTGGCAGTGCTACAACTTACACTTGTATTGTGTCACTGATTCACTAGTCACTATACTCAAACATATAAATATTCGAAAAACTAAGAATAAAGCAGTGCCACTTAATTTAGACTAAAGAAACAAGTTACTAGACCGTGCCACCGTGACAATTCTAGTGCATTGGTTGCAAAAATATTGACATTTTGGCAATTGGGGGGCTTCTTAGTCAGCAAATAATAGTTTTGAAAGGCAAAGACAAAAAAGTCAGGTGTCGTCTGATAAGGTTAGCTGAAGCTGGATGCTACCTTATCAGAGCTTCATAAGCAATCATTTGGAAGCGAAACTGCAAATAAATAAAAGCTTCACACATATCTGCTACGGGTGCTTTTCGACTTTTCTTTGCTTAAATACAACTTTAAAAATCTTGAAGCTGGAGTCAATTAAAAAAGAATTAAATCTGTAAATAGTGTAATCTGTAATCTGTAATCTGTAATCTCAAAGTACCAGAATGCGTTTGGCCTAAAGTTTGGCATTTCTAACAATCGGATGCCAATTGTTATGCTAAATATTGTGCTTCAAATCCACAGTTTCCAAGAGATATACCAGACTTTATCAAACAATCAAAAATGTGTTGGAACAGGGAGTGTATCACTACAAAGTTTAAGCTAAAGTTGTCAAGTTTCGAGAAGGAGTTGACTTGAGAATGTTGAGGGAGGAATGTTTATTGTTCACATTTTGGTTTTTGTCCGAGTTCTTTGGACTTTGGAGTTTGGATGGCAGTTTACGTTTCTCGTGGCCGGGATCCTCAAATAGCGCCACGGCACTAATTCAAAAGACCCGGGATCCGATCCGGCCTCAAACCTGAATTTCCTACCTACCTAAATCAAATTACATTACGGCATTCCTGCCGGTAGCATCCAAAAGTACCTACTGCCAACGTAAGATATTAAAAGTGAAATTTTATTTATCTGTGTAGCATAACATTGTCACAAAGTAACACAAAATGTTGGTAGACAACCACCATTGTCCTCTGTTTTTGAACTTCTTTCAGTTTCCTGGGCTGCAATGACCATTCCTTCTTCATTCTTAAAGCCAGCAGTTCTGGTTGCTGTCGATTTTTAAGTTTAAGTTTAAGTTGATTTAAAAGTTCTAATTAGTTGAAAGTGATTGGACCAGGGAATTCTTGCCGCTCCGTTGGGAAAAAACAGATGACCTAAGTTCCGTTTGAGTTGAAATGCGTTTGTAGTAGCAATAGTCGGCGCATTTGTCGGGTCGGCTCGAAATGGGCAATTCCGAAAAGCACCGATTTCGGTACGGCGTGGGACTCGTCAGCGTTGACGTTTGAACCAGTCCACTGGGCATTGTGCCCAGCAATTTCCGCCCGCCGGAACTACCCGAATAAAATGCCGAAATTCCGAACCGAACCGTTTTCGTGAACGTATTCGAATAGAGACAACAGTGAATACAGAACTGGGTTGAGTAGAGACAGTAGGCCAGCTTTTGTACGCTGACCCAGGTGTCACGAAACTCCACCTGTGGATTGACGAAAACCGCCAGACGAAACCCGTACGTCAGAATGTTCAGCAGAACCTGAATCGTCGAAGCCACGAAAAGCTGACGGGCCACCCGCTCGTGGAGATTTCGTGGCACCGAGGAGATCAGGAGTTCGCTGCCGCGTCTCGGGTGAAGCGGTGAATTCGGGCAGGACTCCGTTGGTAGTCGGGGATGCGATTTTCGATTGAGCAGATTGGCCCGTTCGTGCTGCAGTGACGGCGTCGGTGGTTTGGATGTGGCGGTTTTCAGAAATGGCCAACTATTCTTTCTGAAACAAAAAGAAAATCAAACTTTGCTTTCAAATTTAGCTTTCAAACACTCCTTTTCGGAAGTGAATAGGAAATTACATGCAGTTTTGGAAAAATGTGGGCTCTTGCGTTTCAGAAATTCAGTAACGAGCCTATATAAGCAATAAGCATCATCGTTACAGACAATACATGAGCATCGTATCACATAAAAACGTGGGCACACATGCATAATCTGTGATTTATTCCTGCTGGGGACGACTAAAAAAAGGAAAGATAGAAGAAATGTGGACAAACACAACAGTATCAGATGAGTACAACAAAATTTGATACAGAAGTTCAACTCTGATGCTCAATGGAAGAAAGCTTCAAAGTTGTTGACCTACACATTTTACAAGAATTTCTTTTTTACAAGAATTTACCTGTCATTTTATTAATTTCTTATTGTTATGAAGCTAAAATGATGCAAAAAGTTATTATTTTAAAAGTTCTGTTCCTATGCTTATAGTTGATTACAAGTGATACATAGTTAGTTGCTTGCGCTTAACAAATGGCGACGAGGCAATTCTTTGCTTTGGATCCTTTTCGCCTCAAACAGAGAAATGAGAAGATTATATCGACAGATTCGACATGTTTCTTTTAGCAAATGACATTGTGGACGTTAACAAGAACTGAAGTGACTGATGATGCATTGAACAAGATACCTGAGTCCGTGAAACCGCTTGTGAAAAATTTTCAGATTTATTTACAAGTGGTTTGGTTCACATTGTTGGGGTTCCTCCTGTAAAACTTACCTTGAAACCTGATGCAAGACCCCGCTTCAATAAAGCACGTCCTATTCCCTTTGTGTTGAAGTCCAAGGTTGAAACTGAATTAGAAGATTTATGTAAAAAAAATGTCATTGGACCAGTGCCATATTCAAAAGTCGCCTCACCAGTGGTTTCTGTGGTAAAACCAACTGGTCAGATTCGCTTCTGCGGTGACTATAGTGTATCCGTTAATCCAGTTCTCAGCATCCAGTTAATCAGCATCCTTTACCAAGGTTTGCGGAGCTTATGCAGAATCTCAAAGTGGCTTCTACCTTCACAAAGCTTGATATGGCTCAAGCTTACCTCCAACTCGATTTGGATGAAGAAAGTCAATTGTTGGCTTGTATAAACACACACAAAGGCTTATACAAGTGCAAACGACTACAATTTGGCCTGTCGTCGGCACCGGCAGTTTTCCAGTCCACTATGGAGCGTACATTTGGTGGGTTGCCAGGTGTCAGCATTTTCTTTGACGATATTTGCATTACAGGAAAGACTGAGGAAGAGCATTTGATTAACCTTAAGAAGGTGCTGACAACCTGCCGGAACCATTGTATCAAACTGGGACTTCCCAACTGTGAAGTTTTCCGACCCCACGTAGACTACATTGATTCCAATGGAGTCCAACCGTCTCCAAAAAAGATAGAGGCTTTGCTGAATATTCCACCTCCTGAAAGTTTCCAAATTGATGTCTTTTCTTGGCCTTACTAACGATTATTCCAGTTTTATACCTAATTTTTCCACTTTGGCAGCTCCGTTGAACGTTCTACGCAGGAAAAACGTTAAATGGGTTTGGCCCGCCGCATGCGACTCAGCCTTTGAAGAGTTGAAGCTAATGCTTCAAAGCCCTGCGGTACTCTTGCCGCATACGAGTCGCTCCCTTTGATCTTGGCTTGCGACGCTTCCCCGGTTGGCGTAGGCGCCGTTGTATCATATATACTTCCGGATGGCTCGGAACGACCGCTTGCCTTTGCTTCTCGGACTTAAATGAATCGGAACGTCGGCACTCTCAAATGGAAAAAGATGGGCTTGCTATCATTTTTAGGTTATCCAAATTCCATGAATATGTTTAGGGCAAATCCTTCCATTTACTGACAGATCACAAACCTTTGGTGCACATCTTTGACTCCAAGTCTGCAAGTCCATTGGCTATGGGTAGTCTTCAACGTTGGGCACTAAAGTTAAAGGCACATCAATACACAATTGATTTTCGTGCTACTTTTGGTCATAGAAATGCCGACGCTTTTTCCCGCCTGCCTATAATAGATGATCCCACAGATGATGAAGTCTACGTCGAAGTTGCTCAGCTGTTTTCCGAAGTAGCTGAACAAATTCTTTGCACCCTAGAAAAAATAGCTTTTGAAACGTCGCAAAATGCTGTGTTGGTCCAAGTTTTATTCAGGTTCAGCAAGGTTGGGGAACGAAACACAAGGTTTCGCCGGAATAACAACCTTATTGGAAGCGGCGTGCAGAATTATCCACTTATGACAATTGCCTATTTTGGGGTAATCGCATCATTATTCCGCTTCCTCTTCAGCCGCATTTCCTCGATCTTCTACACGTTGGTCATCCGGGTGTTGCTAGAATGAAAGAACTGGCAAGACGTCACATCTGGTGGCCGTCTATGGACAAGGAAATAGAAGAGTTGTCCAGGAACTGTGGCAACTGTCGCCAGGTCACTTCCGTTCCGCCTGCCATAACTACGTCTGGTTGGTCTTTACCGACTCGGCCGTGGTAAAGGGTTCACATAGATTTTGCTGGTCCGTTCTTTGGCAAAATGTGGCTGATTTTGGTAGACAGCTTTTCTAAATGGCCAGAAGTTGTTGAAATGAAATCGACCACTTTTTTGAACACCATTCACGTGCTTCGTGCCCAATTTGCCAGACATGGTATTCCTAATACCCTGGTCTCTGATAATGGACCACAATTTGCCTCACACGAATTTGATAAGTTTTGCTCAGAGAATGGAATAAATCGTCTCTTCGCTTCGCCATACCATCCTTCCTCGAATGGGTTGGCAGAAAGGTTTGTCCAAACTTTCAAAAGATCGATTTTGGCATCATCAGCGCCGGTGTCAAGTCTACACAAAGCTGTTTCCCAATTCTTGCTAACCTACCGTTCTACCCCACACTCCTTTACAGGAGACACACCTGCTAAGCGTTTCCTGGGCAGGGAACTAAACATCTGCTAGACTTTTCTGCATCCGCAAGAGACCCGCAGTGTCCCTGTCAAAAATGGTTCTCCGAGGCAGTTTTCCTCTGCCGATCCGGTGTGGGTCCGCTTTTATGGAAATGGTTCTGGGAAAGGTTTTAGAAAAACAAGGGAATCTCATGTACAAGGTCCAGCTGGTCTCTGGAGAACGGCATATTGACCAATTGAAGGAAGGTACAAAATCGAATTGGGCGGACGACGGAGAAGAGTTCCATGTTGCTTATTCCGCCGTTTTGGTATGGAACCGTCGGAGCCTGTTCCAGAAAATGAACCGGCCATACTGCACCCAGTTCCTCTCATTATTCCGGACCAAGCGAATCGCATCCCACTTCGTTGATCAACCCAAAACGTCCGTCCCCCGCTAAAATAGAATCCTGGAATTGACAATAGTTATCGTTAGCAGCATTTACAAGGGGAAATCTGTTATGAAGCTAAAATGATGCAAAAATTATTATTTTAAAAGTTCTGTTCCTACGCTTATAGTTGATTACAAGTGATACATAGTTGCTTGCGCTTAACACTTATTAATTAATTGATTGATTTGGTGCATAGATTGAAACTTACGGTTTTATTGTATCATGAGAATCGCAGCTTTCGTCGCTGAACTTGTGCGGTTGTTCCATTTGTTTACAGTTATTTCGATGTGCCAGTTTGACCACAATCAGCGTATTACAGCCGGCGATTACGGCAATCGGAACAGTGAAAACGAACATGGTATTGATTGAATCGATTTTCACTGCGATCTCGTACAGATCCGATGCCACCGTGCAACCCGAAATTCCATCGTAGTGAAACGATTCCACAGCAAAGAAAACCCAAATGTTGAACAGACCACCCGCGAAAAAGGCGGCACAGATGAAAGAGATGGTCAAATTCCGGGTCAGAAATCGCTGCCCACGAAATGGGGAGGAGACGGCGACCAGGCGTTCCATGGTTAGCCCGGTAATCAGAATCGGACTTAAGGCACAGCCTAGAAAAATAAGACAAGAATCAAATCCTACATGTTTAACCTAAACCTTGACAACAAAGCCGCGAACCGAAATAAATTGGCCAGTCTTATTTCGGTTACGCTGATCTGTTGTCGGTCGAGTGCGGCCGGCAACAGTCATATACAATAGGTACAAAACAAAGTTGAGTGTTGTTCAATGCTGATTATTTTTGATTTTTCAGAAAGTATTAAATGAAAATTTTTAGTTTTGCTGCTGCCAGCCAACACACGGTGAACAAATAAAATTGGTAGTCAAAACTGGTTGGCAATGTCAAAAGTATAAACCTATACGCAGCAGAGTCCAACACTGTTTAGGTATTGCTAAATCTCAGTGTTTCAGATGATACTGATATTTAACAGTATATACTACTGCGAAATCAGTAATTGCTTCTCTAGCCAAACGAACAGTAGTTTCACGGTAATTTTACGGAAATCCTACTGTACAGTTAGGGTTACGAACTGCGCAGAAAAATAGATTTTGAAACATTTCGTTTCTCTCCACAAAAAATTGTGTCTCCATCCTGACATTTCGGCTGTGACGTACCCAGTGCTCCGATGTAAGTGAACATTTTACAGGACCACTGACTGTAGAATTCCACAGAGAATGCGTCGTAGAGCCAGGTTAGCAGCAAAATAAATAGGGCACAAAAGTCAGCAATCGCAATACCAAGCAGGTACAGGCCTGCTGAAGAGAGCTTCTGGTGAGAAAACAGTGGATTAATGATAAAGATAGAGTTAACCAAAAATCCGGCAAATAAAGCCAGTCCGACGTAAACTATTCGCAGCACTGCCAGCAGCTGGGAATTGGAAACCGATTCCGCGAAATAGGGAGTCTGTGTCGAATTTGGCATTTTCTCCAAATTAATTCAGGATTTTAGGCCTAAAATTATGGCTCAGTGTACAACAACTTATGGAGAAAGACTGCTCATAATTAACCAGTTGCATGGTTTTAAAGTTAAATTTAAATTTGAATTAAAGTTTTTTAATTTTAAACAAATTTTAGACAGACTGATTTTATACTTAAGTCTAAAAAAGCTTTTGATCCCTACACATAAGTTGTGTTGCACCGTTAGCAAAATTGAGAGGCCGGCGGCCGGGGGCCGGATGGCCCAGACTCCATTTCACAGCCTTTTGCTTACCCTCAGCACGTATATTGGCACTATGCCATATACTGGCAGTCTTGATGCTTCATCCATATAGCGATTTTAATAAATATTTTATATTAGGATCTATTGTTCATGATCAACAATTGTAGGTATGGATGGCTAGCTACAGATAGCAATCAATAGCTATCAATAATTATGATTTTTCGCATTTATTGTCTACGCTAAAACGTGTCATTTGCTGTTGATATTTTATGTTTTCACACTTAGGGCCTTTGCGAGCGCGAGTTAATCGAGTTAAAATTAGCTCGTTTACATAACTTTGCAGCAGTGTAGATTTTACTAGTTAGCTCTGAAACAGACCAAAGTTGACGCCTTGTGGCAGTAATCCCTATATTAAGTTTTTGAAAATTTCTGAGTTTCGCCAAGTTGGCTATTCAGTCAAATAAATAGAGGAAGCTTTCCAAACCTCCAAAAAAGCTTGAGAAATTGCATAAGTATGAATTGTGTGCCAAACAAAAACAAATGTACAAACTGAGTACGTCGACTGAAAATATTTTTGCCCGCTAGGCTTGCGTGCTGTAGCTCCAAGCAGGCACAATTTACGCTTACGCAGTAGTTCTGCTTGCCAGCTCAACCCAAAAACATACAGCGAGTGAGCATACACTATTGTGTAATGGGTTCTCAGTTGTGGGGGGTCAGCCGTTATTCAGTCAGTCAGTTAGTCAGATGTGTCTTCCGGCTGATAACTAAGAGTGTGTAATGGGTTCTCAGTTGTGGGGGGTCAGCCGTTATTCAGTCAGTCAGTTAGTCAGATGTGTCTGCCGGCTGATAACTAAGAGTGTGACGCTTGTCACACTCTTAGTTACTATGGTGCTACCTTAATTATGGTGAATGTTGCTGTGTGTTACTCTAGAAACACGTAGCTTTAGTCACAGCTCAATTATTAGTTAGGTGGACAGGTAACCTGGGCATCTACGAAGGAGATTCCTTAAATTTTGCAACATCAGTAAGGAAGGTTCTATCACTGACGCTCGTTAGTCCAGGAAAAGGCTGTGTTACTCTATGGGCGAAGTGAAATGCTTCACTGGTAGTACAATAGAGCATGCCATACTGTACGGTGTAGTCTTGTTTGGCCCAACTGTCACTTAAACTGCTAAGTCCCACCTACTTTACTAAGGAGAAAGTCTTACGGTAGAGTGCAAATAACTGGGAGAGGAGGGGAGACTGTTTACTATCTATTTACTTTTCTTTACAATTACTATTTGTTTTGTGGAAAATAAAGATTTTTAAATTCAAATAATTTAATTTAACTGATAATCTATATACCTTAGCTATATTCACTATAAAAATAAAATTAACTAGAATAAAAATGTAACAACAAGAATAAATTGAGGTTAAAGGTTAAAAAAGTAAAATTCATATTTAGACAGCAAACTTTAATATTAAAACCATGTTTTAAATTTTCTTTAAGTTTTACATAGTGAATAGTTTTAAATCTATGCGTCCATTGATTTCTTACAATTTCCACAAATATAATTAACATGCACATGCATGCATATCTACGTTCTTTTGAATTTAATTGGTCGAGTGATATTGTGCTAAACAACCAATCATTGTTATTGGGCTAAATCAAAGTTGGGCCAAGTCATACCAAACCTACTGTACTAGCACAATGACGCACTGTACGGAATGTTATACTATACAACGACATATATGTCGCATTAAACTAGGAGGCCCGTTAAGGCCACTGGGTTTAACTTAAAATAAGTGGCCACAAAGTTTAACGTTAAACTAAGTGGTCACGATCTGTAGTGTGTGTTTAGTAGACTCCGCCTGCTTGAATGTACGTGTAAGGGGATAAAATGACTTATACATAGTAGACAAAAAATTTTGGAAACTATACAAGTTTAGAAAGTATGGAAATTTTACAAACTGTATAAAATAGGAAAAGTTCACAAAGGTACTTATTGCGTAAATTGCCTTACTACGTAAACTGAATAGACGTACATATTGGGCATTTAGAAAATGAAAATATATAATTTGCGTCAGAATTGAATGAAAGAAATTGAAATTGAATGAAACAGTTTTCCAGTTTATGTTTTTATTTAGAATTGTTGATTTAACTAGATATATACTGAATGTGAGAATGCAATGTAAACGTTAAAAATTGGATTATTTTAAGAATGTAGTTGCAATTCAAAAGTGACTCAAAACTTTTGTAGAAAACTTATGTATACTTATACTGAGCAAATCGCCGGTCCCGCGAGACTGTGTAACAGGGCCGGGGCCCAAAATCAATGAGGCCGGGCGGTTGAAAAAATTGCGGGACTGGCCCAGGCCCAGTTTGGTGTATGAGGAACATATGCTTGTTTGCTTAACGAACCTCCAGAACCTGAGGTCATCCCAAGGGGGGTAGCCCCCATATCCGGTTTCTCTGTTTGCCGCCTGTCATACTCTTTAGTTATTATGTTACTCTTGGTACCAGCATAGCTTATGTTTCAGTCCAAATCTGCTTTTGAGAAGTTTGTTAAACACACCAGAAGTTTTAAAATGTAAACACTTTCCAAGACCATTTCGAATACTCTCAATTCAGATTCAATTACTTCTTCTGCCCTCCAGAAAGTGACTATGATATCGACGATTAATTAATTAATTAATTAATTTATTAATGATATCGATATATGATGATAACTTCACTAAATGAAGCTGTTACAGGAAGTAGCCTGACAGACACAATAGATTCAAGCAAACTAAACCAGAGCAATCGGCTTTATTAAAGGTTTAGAAGATTTTTTGAAAGTTTCTAAACTTTGAGACTAAACTTTATGTAGTGTACACTGAAAGGAAAACTTCAAATAAATCGAAACTCGAAAATCCACCATTTCTAAAGCTAACACCTTTGACTGAGGCTTGGGTAATCTGCCTGTGCGGCATCAAACTTAAATTAGCCGCAGAAGTTAGCAGTAAATTGGAAAGCTGAAAAATCGTTGGCTGCAAATTACCCAGAAGATAGGTTAAAGATACCCTTGGAATCGTTCTCAAATAAACTGCAAATTGTATAGGTGAACTTTGTTTTAATGAGGCAAAGATAGACTCATGATCGTCATTAGAGGCGATTTACAGCAAACTTTCAGATTTGAAAACGTGGTATAACTAGCGTGGAACACTTTATGCTGTAACTCGGTGCATTACTACATGTGCTGCTAGTTGTACTGTAAATGCTACAGACGGTCTGTCAGTACAGTTAAGTTTCAGTTTCAGTTTCAGTTGCAGTTTCGTTTCAGTTTCAAATTTAAAACTGTTGCTCGTCCCATGTGAACTTCAATAAAGATTTCCGGGTTTCTGAGAATTTCTAAAAGCACGTGTGTAATATGTGCTTGGTGACTCCTAACGCATCCAATTGATTGTTGTCATCAAAATTGCTTCAAAAAAACCCAGTTTCTCGCGGTTTGGTATTTTCAGGCCTACTAGTCTCTACTTGGCCTTATAAAAGTATAGTATACCAAATTTTTAGTATAGGACATTATCTAACTTTTTCTAATTTAGTAATTTATTATTGCAGAATTAGAGCTTCCAAAACAAACCTACAAGAGCGTAATACATCAACTAAAACCTAGACAAGGCGGTACACGATTTCTAACAATGCGTGACCCTAAGATATAGTTAGCTTGTAAAATGCCAAATTTAGGTGGTAACGGAAAATAAGTTTAGCATTTTCTGTACCAGCCAATTCATCATCTGATACATAAATTCCGCTTTTACTTGAGTTCATGCAACCTTTCGTACTCAGTGTTTTGTCAACCTTCGTCTGTGATGTCTCTGCTGTGTAGGGTATAAAAACTGGAAAAACAAAGTTAATCATAAATGACTAATAATGCTGACGCATCAAATTATTGCTAACAAAACAAATTTGTGAATGAAATTAAATTGTGACATATAAATAAATTCTGAAATAATAACGCGAATTATAAAAAATTAAAAATTTGATCCAACTAACAAGGAAATCCTTTTGAATACATTTCAATCGGTAAAGGGTGAGCCTACTGTCTCAGCACTTATCAATTTATTATCTTGCTTCCAAATCCACGGGGACTACCAAACGAAATCAGCTAAGTCAGAGGTAAAAACTGGCTGAAGGGAAAAATTTCCATCTTTAGTATGAACACTGAAAATTCATTATATAAATGTCAATATGTGGATGTACCTATGTAGGAAGTAGGTTACGACTAAATTTCATAAGTGTTTAGGAAGACTGACCGGCGTAATTAAACCAAAACTTTTAGTTTTAGGTTATGTACTAGGATGTAATAACGTTTGTTGGTTTATTCTGCAAAGGCACGGACTACAATTCTTGAAGGTCAATAGAAGTGTTTTGGCCGAACTTACTTAAGAGTGGAGGGAGGAGGTATCCTCCCTAAATCCCTAATCCCTAAATCCTAAATCCACAGAATCCCTAAACTTCTGCGCAAAGTGTACAAAAATTATGGATGTTAACTGCTAGATGGTTCTGCTGAATTTCTTGCACAGCCATTAAAGTGTAACAGTTAGCAGTTGCCTACTGTGCCTCCTAATTTACATACAGAGCAGTGACTATCTAAACTCTACTTGTTTTCTGTGTGTTGTTGTTGAGACTGCCTTGTCTAGCTGTTTGCATTTTAAAGTGAGCCGTGTTTGCGTTAACGTTACCATTATTGGAGGTCCCAACTTTTAAATTGATTTTTGTTTGTCGGCTTTGAGCAGTGGCAGTAGGTTGTTGTTCAACCCTGACACCTTATTTCGTTCACCTTTTCTGATCAGTGCTCAATTGAAATGGTTTTTAATTAAAAGGATTCATAAAGTTAACTTTTGTAAACTAGTGTTTTGGGTTCAAGTTTGCTACGTCAAGGCGTTTTCTCCTTCGACTGGCAGTCCAATCGGACAATTGACAATTATTTGATTCTTTTGATTAATACAAGAGTAATCTGATACGATCCCAATGACCTCTAAAGAGCTGAACAGAGGCTTGCGTGCTTTAGAACGTTGGTTAAGCTAGAAGAAGAAAATGCTGCTTTGCGTCGTCAAAATACCACAGTTAAAGAACAGCTATGTAAGGGAAGTAGGCATAGGAAAGATTGATAAGCCTGCAATGGGAGTTCAGCTGATGGTCCCGTGGTGTAGTGGTTTAGCATGTCTGACTCTAGAGCAGAAGGGCCGTGGTTCGATCCCCGGCGGGACCAATTCTTTACTTTCAATGGTGAGTGAAAAGCTGAACCTTCCTCTTCCCTTCTCTCTTCTAGGTCCTGGTTTCGTGGGTACGAGGGTGCCTGACGCCTCCCGTTCGGGCTTGTCCTTGGCTTCTTCCTGATCCGCCAGCCCTGGTAGAAGCGCTACATGTGGCGAGGCTGCCTCAGGACCCGGATTGGACTCCTGTCTCCGGTCCCCCAGTAGTTGCTTCTGGTTGGTTGGATCTAAAGGGGTCTGGAACGTGTGTCGGGGGAGCACGGATCCCTTGGGCTCAGAATGCCCTGCGCTGGATGCGCTCTCGGTTCGATTCCGAGTTGAGTAAGCCGCGGGACGCGTCTTAATTGAAACCCGGGGGAGATGTAAGGGAAGTAGGCATAGGAAAGATTGATAAGCCTGCAATGGGAGTTCAGCTGATGGTCCCGTGGTGTAGTGGTTTAACATGTCTGACTCTAGAGCAGAAGGGCCGTGGTTCGATCCCCGGCGGGACCAATTCTTTACTTTCAATGGTGAGTGAAAAGCTGAACCTTCCTCTTCCCTTCTCTCTTCTAGGTCCTGGTTTCGTGGGTACGAGGGTGCCTGACGCCTCCCGTTCGGGCTTGTCCTTGGCTTCTTCCTGATCCGCCAGCCCTGGTAGAAGCGCTACAGCTAGCTGCTGAAAGTAAAACTTCAAGTAATGAACAAAATGACGACAAGGGGTCAACATTGACAAGATTTGCTGGTGATCCTGGAAAGATATACTTCCGGGCATGGCTCAGATTATTTGGGGCAAAGGCAGAGTATCATAACTGGAGTAAAGAGCACTGCCAAAAAAAGTTGATTGGCTCATTAGGCTATCCTGCCTTAGCTTATGCGCAGGATCTTGACCTACAGGTTAAAAGCTCGAATTCTAGTCTAGTTTCTGCTATTGAAAATAAGTATAGAGCCCAAAATAGTGACTTTTTAATTAATTGTCGGCAGAAACCAAATGAAAATGTTATTAAGTTTAGCCATAGTTTACTAAAACTGGCTAAAAAAGCGTTTCCTCCGTCACCATCGCAAGCAGTTCTGGATGCAGAATTTTGTCGAATTTTTATAAACGGTTTGCTGTGGGAAGTGCTACATGGTAGCCCCCAATCCTTAGAAGAGGCAGTCCAATTAGCTGAGAGAGATCAGCACGAAAAACAGTTCTATAAGCAGGCATTAGGTAAAAAGGTTGAAGTAGAAAATGATTCAGTTGGCGCCACTGCTGCGCAAGAGCAGGACTGAAGTAAACTTGCTCAACTGTTGCAGAAATCCTTCCGACAACTAGAAAAAGACGATGCTGCCATTTCTAAAGCCGTTTCTGAAGCCTCCTGATTCCGAGTAGTCGTTGAGACCGGCCGGAATCCATGATTCCCTAGTAGACGGAAGAGGTCGAGGGCGAGGCTGGCGCGCTCAACGCGGTGGCCGAACCAATGCACTACGCGGTTCCTGTGGCTGGGGCCGTGGATCTGCGCAGCGGCAACCACGATGTTGCGGGTTTTGCAACAGCACTACTGATTGGGAAACTGACTGTTGGTCCAAAAGCAGTGAACCCCGACAGGGAGCAAGCAGAGGAGGTCAACCCAGATCAAAGAACCGTGGCCGAGGACGTGGTGCACGCGGTAGAGAGCTGAAAGATAGGCAGGAAGCTCCAAGGAGGTACTATCACTAGGATGATGACAATGAGTATGATAACCAGAATGCTGCCATATGTTGTCCCGTTAATGCAAATAAGGCGAAACTGGCTGAGACGGGAGGAAACCTACTGAACCCAACCGAGATAATCTACGATTGTGTGCAGCTACAGTCATTTAAAAACCTCTGGACAGAGCAGAGAATCCATGGAGCCGGCAGTTTGACCCAGAAGCTGATTGTCAAAAAGATCAAAACGAAATCATCGCAGCCAGAGTTTTTTATGGTCGAGGCTAGGCACGCATTTTTGACGAAGACTTTAAAGGGTTCGCAGAATCCTTGGAAGTGGCAAAATGTTGTTTGTTCCTAGACCTGTTAGAAGAGGTTGTTCGTCGCGCGGGAATAGATACATTCAAGAAACTTCTGGACCAAAATGTGATGAATCTACTACCTATGGTGACAGAAAACGATCAGGTTTCGTGGCTTAAATCCTAGTATCGTCCACCGGCCTTGCATGACGTGATCAAGGAGAAGGTAAAGCAGCTTCAGAAAAGTCAGCCACAGGCACCCAAGTTTCAGCATAGGGAAAAATGCCACTTATACCGTTGAGAGTATGGAATTTAAATATCAGAAGCTCTTGGAAATGGAATTCGCGGAGGGCATTCTACCTACTAGTGAGAAATACCGTGCTTAGGTAGATGTTACCTGGGATGTTGATAAGGCCCGCCGGTTCCCATATTTCCAATCATATGACCTGAAAGTAGGAGACCACTGTTTCGTTTCAGCTTTTCGTAAGCAAGCAACCCTATTTCCCCTCCTACAAAGCTCCCCTCAGTGAGCAAATTCCCGAATCTGCTACTACAGGCCTGAATGATTCGCAAAACCAAGCCGTCTTCACATCGCTAGCACAGAAATTGACAGCTATCCAGGGCCCACCGGGAACTGGTAAAACCACCACAGCTGCAGCAATCATACGTTGTGGCAGCTGTCTCCGTCCTCAGACCTAAAAATATTGGCTTGCGCCCCTTCCAATGTAGTGACCAACCATCTGGCGCATCAAATTGTGAAGCGAGCGCTTGACGTGGGCTTGACAGTGCAGCAGATATGTCGCGTTTTTTCGGAAATCATTGAGCCTTGACTTAAGAAACCAGTATGAGAACTGAATTAAGGAAGGCTGCGCATACTGGTTCCAAGCGATTTGGTGAGTTGCACAAACAGTTCCTGGACAACAGTCTCGATACGGCCGATCGGAAAGAGTATAGGGAACTTCGAACCAAAGAACAGGCTAAAGCTATGCGAGGATGTAAGGTGATCTGCTGTACAACAGGTTGTGTCGCTCGTAAACTTATAAGAACAGGGCAATGGAAATTTGAAATAATCTCGATAGATGAATCTGGACAGCTTACTATACCGGAAGGACTAATTCCAATCAGCTCTGTGGTTTCCAGTAAGTGTGTCCTTGTTGAAGACCACAAACAGCTGCGACCAACTGTACTCAGTCGACGGGCTCAGGAAGGCAATTTGGCAGTTTCGCTCTTGGAGCACGCCTTTTGGGTCAGTTGGTGTACCAACATGGTTTTCGTGATCTAGCCCTTTCTGCTGAATTTGAGTGGGGTGCTCAGGAATCGACTAATCTGTACTCTCGAGCCCGGGAAGCTGGATTTGTTCCCACTGCTGATTGGTTCCTTGGTGCCGAAGACGTTTATAAGTCCATCTTACCAGGCATCTGTCCCTGTGTGCTGAGGGCATGCGGGAACTTATGTTTTGTCCGGCCGGGGCAACTGTGATTGTTTGTCGGCGCCCGCGCTTTCTGGTTCTGGCATGCGGAAATCGTGAACGCGTGAAACTTCGGTGGACGCTTTTCCTGGCTGCAACAAATGGAGTTTAGTCCTGGACCAACTGCGAAACCATTTTGATGAATTTGGAACCGACGACGGATTACCCTATACAGTCGAGTCGCTTTTTCAGCCTGGTACGGTTGCTCTTCACACTCCTTTTGCTTCACTCCTGGTATTGGCTGATTCGCAAGGGAAGTCCGCCAAGGAGATTTACGGTGGCAAAGTCGACCTTGTCAGTGGTGGGCGTTTAGGTGCCATCTTGGACCGCGTCCGTCAACGTGTTACTTCGGCTAATTTTCCTTGCACAGTGATTCTGTGCGGCGTCAATTCAGCTCGGTTGGATCGCAAGGATTCGCATGATGATTGGGAGTCCCTTCGGCGTTTTCTTGTGGGCACTCGGGGTCGCAATGTGGTTGTTTCGTTACCCGTCTATACCATACGTGTGCTTGGGGGCGTTTGGGGGGGGGTTTCACCCCCCCCCCCCAGACCTGAGCTCACCCCCCCAGAGGGGTCCCTCACCCCCCCAGAATCCGGATTTTTCCGGTAAAAAACCGGAAAAATCCGGTTTTTCGGCGGCCCGCGGCCGCCCTTCACCCCCCCAGAACTTCCCCTCTTGCACATGTCTGGTCTATACCACTCGTGCCTGCCTTATAGCGAGTTCCTGAAGAAACGCTTGGCTGTCTTGCACCCACCGTTTAGTCGCCTTTACGTTTTTGACCCCTCCGTATCGGGGCCGTTCGTTCCATTACCTACCGGTAGCCATGTTAGACCCTACCATGTTAGATTCTGTTCGCTTCCATCTCAACCACTTGGGCTTGCGAGTGCTGTTTCGTGCTTGGTCGGTTCAGGTCCCTCTCATTCAGTGCTTTCCTAACGTTTTTGCTCTCCAATACCGGCAGGATCAGCTGTCGGATATCCGTCGTCCACGGTCCCTGACTTTGTCCCACCCCAGGCCTAACTTGTTTTTGCGCTTGACCACTGGCGGCCACCGGTCTCCCAGGGGGGAAATGTAATAGTTTGCAGTTGCCTACTTTTGCATGCCCAATTTGCATACAGTGTATTGGCTGCCTAAACTTCACTTGTCTTTTGTGTGTTGTTGTTGAGACTGCCGTGTTTATCTAACTGCACTAAAGTGTGCCGTGTTTGTGCTAACGTTACTATTATCAAGAGTACATAATACATAAGAGTGTGATAAGCGTCACACTCTATGTTATTAGCAGCTGAGCCATGCTCTGCGCGCTAACGGGCCACCCCCCCCCGCAATTGCGTACCTAGTGGACCCCCCCGCAAATGAGTACCTAGTACGCAATTGCGTATGCTCACTTTTTGCGATAGCAAGGCACCCCCCCCCCCCCCCGCAAATGTGACCTATCATTCGACCCCCCCCCCGCAAAACAGACCTATCATTTTTTCAATTGACGAATGATAGGTCACATTTGCGGGGGGGGATGCCTTGCTATCGGAAAAAGTGAGCATACGCAATTGCGTACTAGGTACTCATTTGCGGGGGGATCCACTAGGTACGCAATTGCGGGGGGGCCCGTTAGCGCGCAGAGCATGGCTCAGCTGCTAATAACATAGAGTGTTACGCTTGTCACACTCTTATGTATTGTGTACTCTTGCTATTATTAAAGTCTTCAAACAATTTTATGCAACTATAGGATGAAGCTTTATGAAAAGAACATTTTCGAACAAATTTGGCCATTTTTCGAGTGCCCAGGTTCAGACTAATCTTCAGCATTGTCTCTAGGTCTTACTCTGAATCTAGTAGTCTTTGTACCCATTTCGAGGGCCCCATACGACCCATACACCTTCCCCTGTTAAAGAGTGACTTTGCGAACAAAATTTCAAGTGGGTCAAATAGAGAAACAGCCATTCAATTTAATTAAGTTATGTAGAGATGGCTTAATCAAATCAAAAACAATCAATTACAATGGCTCCATACTATGTTAAAGTTTCTTGAGGATTTTGGTTGATGTTAACGACTAAATCATAAATAGGTTAGCCTCAAACGGAAGCTGATAACTTAAAAACGTAAAGCCTGCCTATGGGTCTGCCCATTCATGAACTTTTTTGTGAGCAGAAAAACTTAAGTCTCAGACAAAACAGGCGTAAATTAAATGAATGAGACATTTGTATAACTTTGTCCTTTCTAGGGATAAATTTAGTTTTCTGAAGAGGAAACGAAACTAATCCAGCTGGAAGGGGAACGTGTTTGGAAAAACTTTGAAAAAAACAGGAACTTTATTGTTATAGAAACACACATGTTTTGAGCCAAGAAAACTTGGTTGGACGGAAGAAAACTTGTTGGCAAGGGAAAAACTCAGCTACCTATATTTGAGACGGTGTCTGCGTTAGAGAGGTCTTCATTTATGCAAGCTCGTCAAACTGCTGACGCAGATAGAATCTATTAATTTTCGCTTTTTTGTTTGGAGATTTTTAATTTTTACAGGTTCTGTTTAATCTCGCGTAGTTCCTATGCAGTTCCTTTCGATTCAACTACTTAGCCTACGCCCTTTGATAGTAACAAATTTACATTGCCTGTAATGATAAGAAACCATAAGTGTTCCTTGGAATTACAAAGTGTTAGGAACACGTACATAAAACATGATAAGCGTCACGATTTATGCAAAGGAAGAGCACTTCCTTCCCTGTCTCTGCACGCTTACGGCTGACCCTCTAAGTTAGACTACAGCGAGGGGTCATCTCCACAAATTGGTACCCAGTCGAAAAGAGCTGCGATTTGATGCGCATCGTCACGGCAATCATAGTAAGTAAGTAAGGCGTCATAATTCGAAACGTCTCAAACTCGCTCCTTGTTTGCTCGAAAGCACAACACAAAAAATAAAATTAATTATATGAAAATTAAATACAAGCATAGCGGTAAAGGATTTGCTTGCAGAGGATGTATCACAGGCAATACACGTTTAAAAGGTTACTCGCAAATACTGTTTACATCTTCTGACTTGTTATAGTTCTACAGCAACAGTGTTCTAAACCAGCGATACAGCCCCACCATGTGAGGTTTCTGGGAGCTTTTCTCCTGCTTATCCTTCCACAACTTTGTCAACATTAGCATGCCTAGTGTACCACTCTATTGTGAAACCGTAAGGAAAAGTGTGAAGTGAGAAATGAGAATTCGCTAACGATGGTTCAAAAGTAAAAAGGGTGGTTCCAGAAAGCATAGCCCCTTCGCGTTTGGTGGGGGGGGGTTGCGAAATGAAGATTCCTATGTTTGGCAGAGCGGGAGGTTGCGAAAAGTCTTCCCCGTTTGGTGAGTGCCAAAAGCAGTCCCCGTTTTGAGGTAGTCGTCAGAACAGGCTCATGTTAGCAGACTCTGATTGGCTGTTGACGACCTCCCCAATCTTTCCTATTTCTTCGTCGCCCCTCCCCAAAGGGAACCTTTTTTGAAATAAAATGAAACTACCAAACTTCTGCTCTACTTCCTTTCCAAGCTGCAATCTATAATTGGCTGTTGGCTACCCCCTTCCCCATACGGAGGAACCTCCCCGTATTGGGGTCGGAGTGCTGTTAGCTGACGCAATGATGATAATCACACACCAGTGGCTTACTCTTCTTCTTAATTATAGTAGTATTATGAACTTTAATACTATGTACCACTTGATACTTGATGGGGAGGTACTAGGCGGTCAGCAATCAACTTTTTTGGGGTAAGTGACTCCCCTTTGGTTTTAAGAGTCTCCACCGTTCCTCCCTCCTTTGTGCGGAAGGCCAAAATTACCTATGCCAAGCTAACGTATACTGCAACAGTTAGGGAAATGTCACTCTAGACAACCTGTTCCAAAATTTTGCTTAGGCACAGGTGTCCCCTCCTACAATCGAAGCATGTAGGTAGTCAAACAAAAAATGTCTTGTTACAATGACTTTTTTGAAACTGTAGCACATCATGGTAATTGTCAGAATGTCAAAGTCAAATTAACTTTAACTGAGAGCTAATGTCAATTCATTCACAATAGTTTTTTATGCCTGAGAATGAAGTTTACGTTTCAAACTTGGCGAAAAAAATTTTTTAAGGTGACGATTTGTTGTCTAAAATTGTGACACTGAAACAGTTAAGATGCACCTTTGTTTGACCTTTGTTTGATAAGAGTTGACAATTTAAATCTGACAATTAGTTTAAGTTTCTCAATTTCGCTGCAGCAAAGTGACTATGCTTTTACAAAGTAAGTTTTCCATTGTTTTACGCTTAAATTTGATTTTAAGTCTTTTAATGAGGAAAATCCCAGACATCAAAAAGGACGATATCTTTGTAGACCCGAAAAGCTAGATCAAAAAATGGTATATATTTAGATTCCTGTTCAGCGACCCTGAAAACCCCTGTATACAACGGCTTGATGACCATAGCTGGGGCTTCCAAATTAAATCCAAGTCTTTAATGACTTTATTGCGCACCCTGCTGTGCCGTTTCCAATTTTAAGTATAATAGAGGTCAAATGGTGGTCAACTCTAATACAGTTTAAAGTGCAAATAAATGTATTAATAAATGTATTAATTAATAAAATTAGTTCTCATCTCTAAATTTTTAGAAAATTATCTCTAATATCGCGTGTCAAAGTTGAGTCAAGACTTATTTAAAATTTGAAAAAATTCAACTTATCTTATAAATTCTGCGTAACAAATGATTTTGACATGCCACTGAATAGAGATTCAAGGAAAATATTATTTTAGTTTGTTAATTAGTGCTGTCATGTTTCACTTTAGATGAAAATTCAGTTGCTTTATAACATTACAACTTGTAATCTTTATAGATTCACTGATCGGGCACCCTCTATTCGCACATTAAACTGCACTAGAGTTGACAAGCCTTTAACCTTTGTTAGACTTCAAATTGGAATTGGCACAGCAGGGTGCGCAATATAGTCATTAAAACTTGGATCTAATTTGGGGGCCCCAGCTATGGTTATCAAGCCTATACAACTTTTCCGCGAAATCGGAGACAAAAAATTTTTGGGTTCCTCTAAACAAACTTAAAAATGTTTTTTAAATTTTAAATTTTTGTCACAGATCGATCTGAAATGTGCTACAATATACACCAATACCAAATTTTGAGCTCAATTGGCTAAGTTTTGCGAATTTTAGAAACAGGTGTGCGATGTGTGTATAGGGGTATACGGAAGAATTGCCAATTTTCTGTTTTCCGAGTTAGTCCTTGTAATATTCTTCAGGTTTCCTCTATTTTGTCTTAATTTCTTCGAAAATATGGTGGCTCCTGAAAATAAGTCCACAAAAATCAGTAGGGAACTGCTGCCATAAAAAGTTCATCTGCAGGAAAAAATGATAAATTATTGGTTGTTCAGCTTGAATTCTGTGCAATAGATTGCTTAGAATAAATTCGTAGCTATGTTGGCCGAAGGTTGCAATTTTTTCAATTTCCCGAGCCAGAAAAAATAACGGCTTTGGTTGAAATTTGAGGGTACCGTTCATGCATCCTGACTACAAAAATGTACCTAAAACATTTAACATTTTAATACTTTAGGGAATGTTAAAATTTTTAAATTTTCTAATTTTTTTCACTTTTCCTCATAGAATGAAACATGCTGACCCTATTTGATTGCTGCATCGAGTTTTGTAAACACATCCATCGCTACATTTAGTCGTTTAAAGCCTAGAGATCAATGGCAAATGTCTCCTTTTAAAAAAATTCGAAAAACATTGAGAATTGAAAAAATTTCCAAAAAACATCCTTGTGGTTGAAAACGTTGAAAATCTAATTTGTCAGAATATCACTTCTCATAATTTCACTGGTCAGAATTAATCGGGACTGTCCCAGTGTCAGCGTCAAAAAGTTACCCTCATAACTAAAATTGTCAGCTAAGTAGGTCACTCAACTAATTAATTAATTTACACTCTTCCATTGACCACCAGGATTGACTGAATAATTGAATAGGTAGTTGAATAATTGAACAATTCAACTTATTTAAATTTTGTAGTCAGTAGGCCTCCAGTTACCCTATACGTCAAAATGTCAACAAAATTGGTTGATTCGTTAATTGTTTTCTGACACGGTGAGGGGATTAGAGCAATGTCACACGTTGCCGGAGGGTTACTTCATCTCCAGTTTCTGAACTCACCAACAGTAGAAGGTTGCTCCCCCTTGTTAAAAACGAGTTAAAAGAGGAAAAGCCAAGCTTGTGGTGTGTTAACCGAGTTTGATTTAATGTTACATAACACTACATATAATTTAGGTGCACTTTCTTGAAAACGCCCAAAGTTCTTTTGCTGGAGGAAAGGACTCACGCAGAAACATTATTTCCATCAGAAATGAGATTTCAGCAGCAACATTTTTGTTTCGTTACTTTCATAATTATTAATTTTGTCTCATAACAACAACAAATTTAAACAAGTATCTACTGTTGGAAAATATTTAGAAGAAATATTATCTAATATTAATTATGGAAAGCGATCGCAAACATCTGCAGATAAGACTTTGACAGGAAAATTGGCTGTCTTAAATAGGTGCAGGTTTTAGGAGGATAGTTGCCCCCAAAAATAGACCCGTACTCAATAACAACCCTTGTTTATGCTTGGATAATGAACGAACGAAGAAAATAATAGGCTATATATTTATTATTTGTTAATAAATTAGTTAAGAGAGGGCGACTCGATAAACTAAAATTCGATGCTCAAAGGTCATTTGCGACATTACTAGCAAATTGCAATGAAGTTAGTTATGAAGTTAAAAGCTTGACAATAATTCTGTCCTAAGGTGGTCCCACATATCTCATATCAGAACATCGGTCTCTTCTGACATTAAAAAACATATCAACATGCAGTGAAAGGATGGAAAAAATCGAAAATAAAAAAACGAAACATGCTCAATAGCAGCTTAGCTTATCGTCCAATCGTACTAAATAATTACAGAAAGCGCGTTTTCTTATACAAAACCGAGTTATTAAGCAATAATCGCGTACACGGTTTTAATGAAAACGAGTTTCTTTGATTTATGTAAAACCGCGTCCCTTATGTGCTCATGACATAGCTAATTCAACATAACACTAACTTAATATGTGCCGAGTAAACCTTTGCGGTCAGCTTAACACCGAGCATGTCTTCGTTTCTGCGATCAATTGAGACTTTGCATTAATTATTTATTTATTTTAATTGTTAACACTAATTTCATGTTCTTCCTTTCAGCAACTGCCTTTCTTTGTGCCGTTCTTTGTGCAGGCGGAATGGAAGTGGACAGTTCTCAGATAGATTTTCCAAATCTGCTAAGTAAGAACTAACAACAATATGTTTACCATCTTACCTACTCTATTATCTAATCTTACCGGTTGCAAGTTTATGCTAATGCTTATGTTTATACTTGTGCTTTATGTAGACATTGAATGTAGTGCCGTTCATTACAAAAGGCACTCCCTTCGTTTGCTGACCGCATCAGAGGCTCAATTTTACTTGAACATTCCGCAAAATACCTGAAATTAGTGTTGTTCGCCGTCCCGTTAGGCTAGTGATGTCCGGTCGGTGACTTGACCAACAGAATGGTGTGGGTGGAGGCCCATCAGTAGCCAGTTAAAACGGACAGGACAGTAAATAATAGCAATTCCTCGAAAAAGTCTCGAAAATGCGAGGAAAACACTAGTGTCGAATTGGTATAGATGCACGACTTTTATAGTTGGCTGCGTTGAGTGTAAGTCTGTACCGTCATTACCCCATACAGTATCATTTTAAAACTAGTACCTCTAATGCAGGAACCACTAACTGTAATGTTTTACTGGCACTGAATCCAGTATGTCCCTGTTGAATTGAAAATCTGTCGGTAATATTGATAAGATCAACCTATACCGATACGGTTAAACTATTCCAAATTGCGAAATTCTCTTTAAACTCCCTGCATACGCTAGCAGCCTACGAGTTAAACAAAGGAATCAACGCTGGGCGGTTTAAGTACTGTTCTATTGATTAGCTTAGAATTAGCACCTACTGCTGCGTGCTGACTCGAATGCAGGAAGCCTTCCTGGTCAGTTATCCGCTTCCGTGGTCCATTCTTGCTAAGTATTCAAATTACTATAAAGGAAATATAAGCAAACGCAACTCATCTGGATTCCACTTGCATAAAATTACCGGGCATCCATAGTATTCCATATTTTGTTCCGGAAAAAAATTTCTCCATATCAATTGTATTGTGGTTTATCATTTCGACAGCTGTTTTTCTCCATATTTGTACCACTACTAATCTTATCCTGTATCTGGAAGATTAAGCATCAGTTTGACAATAAAATAGAAATTGTGGAAGGCTGTACAACTTCACTGTTGACACTTTAGAGACAAGTGGTTACTGTACAAAGGAAAATCTATAACGTTAATGGTTTCAGACTTCAGTTACATTATCTGATTGTACGCTTCGTATAGTAATTCTTTTTTCACTTCACATATAAAAAACAGACATTCTACGAGAGGATACTTATTTTAGCGTATGGCTGATGTATATATTTACTGCAGCTGGTATCTTCAACAGGGTTTTTTTTTGGTTTTCGGATTTGCGTCAACCTTGCGTCCAGCTAATTTTATGTTGCGTCCCGTTAAGAAATTTTGCGTCCAGGTAAAATTATTGTTTTAGCGTGTTTTATATGCAAAAATTGTATTCTTTGTAAAAGCAAGTCAGATTATTTCTTTAGTGAAACATAATTTAATCGAATGAAAAAGTATACTCTAGAACGGGTGATGCTACTGAACAGTAATGCAAGACTACAAAAATATGTGAAATATGAAATATAAAATATGACATTTAACGGGGTTCTCAAGGAGCCTCCAGAAGTTGAGAAAATTTTTTGCACATTACAGAGAAATGTAATGCAAATGTTCAAAATGATTTAATTTGACTGCATCTGTTGTATCTAACACAATATCATGACCAACTTTTTGATATTATTGACACACTTTGCTCAGATGTTTTGACAAAAAAAGAGATAGTTAAACTAATTAAGAATTAGTTAAATAGCTAAAGTAGCCAATAGTTAAATAGCCAATACAAATTAACAATGGCAAAAAAAAAAAAAAAAAAAAAAAAAAAAAAAAAAAAAAAAAAAAAATGGAGAAAGTTTATGGAGTTATGGATAAATCCGTAACGAAAATGATTAAAAAGATTAATTTATCATCAGAGACATTTAACTAAAATACCTAATGTACTTTTTGTGAAAATTAGATTTGTAAATTATAGAATTTTTAGAGTTGTTTTTCACTTTGAGAAGGCAGCACAACAAACAGAGAGCGTGCATGCGATGCGAAGTGCAGTATGGTATGCAAAGGTAGCATGCAAAGGCAAAAACAGTGAAATATTAACTTTGGTTACGAATAAGATTGATTAATTCTTTAATGCCTGAATTTCTTCAGGACAAATGTTTTTCGATGACTGCGCCAGAATGCTTTAAATGAACCAAACCAAAAATTGGAGCCTTTTAAAGAAAGGGTAGAGTAGAGTTAAAATTAACTGGATCCTTTTCATGAAAGAGTTAAAAGAGGGAAACTCAAGCTTGAGTGGAGTGAAAGAGAGTTAAAACAAATGTTTTTAACTCTACTTTACTCTACTCTACCCTTTCCTGAAAAGGCCCATAGATACTCCACAAATTTGGTCGACTTTTGGTATGTAATTAAGGGATTAAACTCTTCTGAAGCTGAAAATGTTTTGAAAATCCAGTCAAGAACAAAATTTAGACTTTAAAAACTGTGCTAATGCAATTGTAGGAACCTCATTACATGTATCATAACTCATTACCTGGCATGCATCGATATAGGAAGATAACTCAACTGTTAACTCAACAAGTACTGACATCATTACACAGTAATGGTATTTGATGACATAGTGGAAAACACCAGGGGTCAGGGGGAGCCCCCAGAAACGAGAAAATTTTTGGAAAATACATGGAAAAATTGTACTGAAACATTTAAAGTTTTCACTTTTACAAAAGCGAATTTTCTCCGAAATAATGCTGCGTCTAGCTTGGGTCCCGTTAAAATTTCGTTGCGTCAAGATAAGAAAGTTTGCGTCCAGACGCAC
>JASAND010005785.1:0-37547 GCA_030248195.1 Trissonchulus latispiculum | reverse complement strand
TGATATGTGGTGTACTCTGGCGAAGCTGGACAAAGTAAATTTGACCGAATCTACAACAGAAATGCCTGTATCCCTGCGACAGTACGGAGTATCTGGGAACTTCAACCACAATTTCCGATAAACTGATGGACAATCGAATCTTTCAGGCTCAAATTCAGTTTCTAACCAGAGAAATTGATGTAGAAGAGGTAGACCAGAATCAGTTTCCAACGAATACGTCAGTATTATTGGGGGATTGTTCGGACTGTGGCTGGGAGCATCCCTGATATCGTTTGTTCACTGTCTCGCCATGGTCTATCGGGCTTCCTGGCTTTACTACAGAGCCAGGCGAGGAAGTCGCACTGTAAGCTGGAGCTTTCGGCGGCGCAGTGTTTCGGTCTAGAAAACGATAACGATATCCAATGCAAGGTTGGGTCGTGGACCTGAGGCAGCTGGGTAAATCTGATTGTCCGGAAAATTTATGAAATTGTCACCTATTCGTGTTGGACGTATTCCTGAGTCAAGTTTGTGGTGTGGGTGTGGTGCTCCGGTGCTCCTACCTCCGTGTAAAATATCGCATATTGAACTGACAAGCTCACATTTTATTTACAGGATTTTCTGACCTTGTAAATACAAGCTATAATTATTGGATCCTTCTGTTCTGCTGGTGTTCGGGTTTGAGTTTTCAACCAATGTAATAGATATGTCAAATTAAACTCAACAACGAATGCAGAAACATGCAGGAAAGTTGATAAAAACTGACAGAAAAGTTGTCAGCAAATGCACCGGAACTAGTTTGAATCCTTCATAACAATTCGTGACTTATGAGGCTTAAACTTTCTAGAAATATTTGGAAAAGGTCTCGAAATAATGTGGACATGTTTTAACTTTCCATAAACATTTCAATGTTTCTGGAACGTTTGTTATTTGTTAATCTTATGTTATTAAATGTATTAAGTTAAAAGTTATTTGTCTAAAAATATTCTTTTCTAAGGCTAAAAACTTTATGAGGTCCCGAAACAGGTGGTTGCAAGGACTAAGACAAATTTGTAAATCGTCCCAAACGAATTTACAAAAATTTCGAGCGTTCAAATTAATAGAAAAAATATGTCTCCAAAATATGTTTTATATTTGAGACAAATGCCAACGTCCTGAATCCTTCTACGTTCACTGTGAAGTTTAATGTACACACACACATAAAGCTTTATTGTAGTTTATACGATACAATACAACGCTTGCTTGCTACGCAGTCTAGATTGGTGTAACATAAGAGATTCGGCACACTTCCAAAGAATCAGACATCGCCACAATAGGTTCACAGTCGAGCCCGCATTGAATGAACCGTTGATACACTCATGTATACATGCATAAGTGGTGCTAAAACGGCGAAACCAGCACCTATAATATAGCTCCGTAAGTTTAATTCAACTACGAACGTCCAGACACGATAAGCTAACATTTTGTAGCTAACATGGTAACTGGACCACGGTTGGCATGAGCGCCATTGAAACCACAGACAGAATTTGAAAACGCATGCAACAAGATTTTGGATACGGAATGGCTGTGACATATAATGTACTTAATGCTTCGTATCGTGGGCTAGTCGTACCATTTAACAAACACTCCTTTTCCTAATAAATACCCCACTCTCAGAGTGATGTTTAAATAGGTCATCCTGGAATCTAGGATACTTTCATGCCTCCCTGTTGACTAAAAATCGAATATTAGTTGCTTCAATATAAACGTTGTTTTCATAAACCGAAATTTCTAATTCGATAACTTTCGAAATTTCATAATTTGCTATTAGCTATTTATTACTAAATTAACCACCACATGTAGCAGTATAGGACACTGGCGACATAATCACACAATGTACGCAATGGACCGCCGATCAACAAGTCATATAACTTATAATTTTAGTTGACGGTCGTCAGGTTGGGCCTTAAACAAGTACTATTGCCAGAACAGCCTATACTACGTTGTCTATATTATGGCTGTTAACTGCCATACGGCTTCTGAATTCAGAAAAGTAATTTACGGTTAAAATGCCTACAAGTGGGATCGATCCAGAGATTAACTTCTCTTTCTAAGTTTGCAGCCAGAGGTGTACCCAATTTCGTGGAAATAGCGAATTTCGTTGAGTCTGATGCTGGTGAAGTGCTGAGCAGTATCTCGAAAATCCCAATAATCATGCTACCATAAAAGTAGGGAAGATTCTGTCATTTCTGCTTTGAATGGACAGCTAGTAACAAGCGAAGACTTGGGGCTGGTGGAAATTATTTTAAAAGCTTAAAACTGGCAGCATTATTACTTTAGGAATCACAATGTTTTTTATAAAGTTTAAGCAAATTAATTCCGAAGCAAGGAATATTAGCGAATTCAAGTCAAAACCGGTTCCAAGAAAAAAGCACCTGCTAAGAAAAAGTATAAAAGTAAGAAAAAGTCTATGAAGAAAACAAAATTTTTAATGGCTACATGTAGGAATAAGCTGCTTGAATGGAATGTTCCTGTTCCTGTTCATGAAGATATTGTACACTCACAATTGGTTGAAGTTCCCTGTGCGACTGCTCTGCCTCGTTCGGACGTTAACAATGTCGAATTTAAAATTGACAAAACAGATACTTTTATGGATCTGCCCTCTTGTTTCTTATTCGTCAGGGCTCAAGTGATGAAAAAGGATGGGACACAATTACTGCAATCCATAAAACAAAAATCAAACAATCTTTGTTTATAAAATTGAAATGCTGCTTCCACATTCAACTCCACTACAAACTCTTGGAGAACACAAGTATTCTAATTTGTTTATGGAATTTCTAAGAGGTTTGAACTATAACAATATTGATCTTGGCTTTAAATGGGATGATTATAGAAAGGGATTCTGTACTACATGCGTTGACTTGACTCCTGATCATTCTGCTGATTTATTCTATATTAGTCACGAGGAATACGGTGCAATTAGAATTAAGATTGACCATAAAGACGCTTTGGGTATATCAATTGTCGTTTTCCGCATAGCTGAATATTACGTTTTCATGGAACTTGACAAAAATCAAAATCCCTCTTGGAAAAGGTATAAAGGTAATATTTTAATGGTAATTTGAATCCTGCAAAATGGAGAGAATCATACTGATTGGTTCGGTGTCAGTAAGTTTAACAGTTTTGGTCACGATCTCTGTTCTTATCTTACTAAATATAAAATTGTTTGATACGTTCGTACAGTTACTGTTGAGTTGCTTGGTGGAAGTGTAGCTATAGTTAAATATCGAATGCGAAATTTTACAAATACAAAAGTTTATTCAGGATTGCGCAAAACAACGGTTTGACATAAACAAATCAAACGATTTGTTATGTCCATATATGTCGCAACAATTTGATTGCAAAGTGTGCTTTGCTGACGATAAACATAATGTTTGCATGGATAGGAGAAGTCACTCTTAAAAGAGAGGACCTCCTTCGCATTATTGAAATATGATATGCTTGGTCAGTGTGACAAGAATGCTTGGTCATCATGACCCCTTCGTTCTGGTAATGCAGTTTTCTATAAAAGCTAGAAAATTTTGAAAAGTTTATTTTAAATGGCTAAGCGTTGTAAGACGTGTATGAAATCTAAGAATTGTCATTGCATTCTTGTGCCCTTGAAGTTTGGACACGCAAGAAGCCTTCAACCCCAAAATGATTAACAAGCAAACAATCAAAGCTACTGCAATTTTGCCACATTTGTGGACGCCTCACTAGAATACTTGGAGCCCAATTGGTTTTTGAGTGTACTGGACCCAACCATTAGATATGCAGTGAACAAAAATGATGGATGGAATTTATAAACTTGTGAGGGATAATTTTTACCGCCATGATTTGAATCTGCTTGCCCCTGACGGATCAGACTGCTTTCTTGAGCATATTAGACTGCTTGCTCAAAATATCTTCTGTGACAAAGTGAACTATGGGTGCAGCATAGCCTTTATTTCGTACTGTACACTGCCTGTTGATGTATACAATGTACATGAAGCCTTTCTTATTTATTGGTGTTCAATGTTTATATACGCATATAGTAGATAAAATTACAAAAAAGAGACATTAGATTGCATATTAACAAATGAGCTAAAGACTAAGGCTTAAGCTTACGTAATACATTACATAAAATTGCGTAATAATGATAGCGTAAGTATTACGCAATTGCGTAATAATGATAGCGTAAGTATTACGCAATTGCGTAATAATGATTGCGTAAGTATTACACACAGGTTAAGACACAGCAGATTGTTCAACTATTGCGCAATTAATTATTGCGTAATGCCTCTGCCGCAGCTGCAGGCACCAGAACCATCATTTCTATGCTACTTATAACGTGTCCGCAAAGTCTACGTACTTACATCAAACATTATTGCCAAAGCCTTCGTACATTGGACGATTTACATTGGTCGTACTTGGACGATTTAGATTAGCCTAGCTCCATAGCTAAGCCTACACCTGTTATGATACTATGCTCCCAACACAGGTAAAGAGATACCAAACAGCTGGAGGTATCAAATATCTATTTTCAAACAAACAGAAACAAAAGCTGTGGACAAAACTGGGGTGAGGTGGCTGTATTAACAGTCGTAGACAATGTGACACACACTATGCAAATGTTTAATATAACTAACTTCCATGCAAATAGCAAATATTATTGCAGCTGGAACAAGCATTTATAAAATTACTTTGGCCATGCTTAACTTGTATTTTCTCCCTTTTTGCAGATCAAAGCTTTGCCTTCTACACACGGTTAGTAATATGGCATTTTTTGCCGTAGTCTGCCCATGCAAATTAAGTTTATAATAATTAAATTAATACTGCGTGGAATATGGGACTCGGTTCATAAATTCTAATTTTAATACCTACCCAAGTATTCTTTCATTGTTTCTCTAGTGCCCCCTAGTTTCAACACAGTCAACGTCAAGACTAGTCATATAGTTATGGGCATAGTCAAAGTTATAACGTGCCCGCCTAATCTACTTCATACCAAACACTATGAAAGGTTCTGCATTGGTTAATTTAAATTTCTCCGACAGGACATTTTGTGTGGAAGTTTACTTATGCAAATTAGGTTTGCCGCAGTTATTACGTGGAATACGGCACTACAGGCTTTTGAGCTCCTGCTTCGTTCATTAGAGTCGACTCCATTAGAAGAAACGTTACTTGGTGCAAACTTAATATCTCAGGTATATCCCTGACGGAATTCGGTAAAATGTTTCTGCAGCTGGTCTGGCTGCAATACTATTAACCAACATGTGCCCAATTTGACAATATAACTTTGTTCCAGGTGGAATTATGTGTAATGGAAAAGGCAAAATGAACTCTAAAAGGTACAGGGAAAAAGCTTAACTTGTGGGAGATTGTGACTCCTGATAGAATTGATCTGAGCTCTTAATGAATGGCGTGCTTGTGGAATTTTGATGTGAACTGTGGAACGTCCAGGCATTGTATAAAGTACTTGTCCTGCAGTTACCAGAGTTGCCAGTCAGTGTGAATCCCCCCAGAAACTTATTATTAGGGACATAGGTTCTAGTGTAAACAGGAGGAATAAGACAAAAATAGCATTACGCTCACGCAAATGACACGAAAATGGAATAGAGCCTCAGTGGAACGTAGTCTAAGAAAGCTTAGGTAGGCTACCGGGAAGTAATGGAGGGGTCGTTACCCTTCCCGGGTCAGTAATAGGCCCTAATACGGTTTTCCGTATAATGGAGGAGTCGTTACTCTTCCCAGGCCACGAATAAGGCCTCACATTATCAAGAAACCACTCAGAAACTGTTTAAAATAGCTGAAAATCCTCAAAGAAAACAAGCTCGACAAAGGCAGTTGTTTAATAACCAGCAACTTAATAAGAAACTTCGAGTTTAAAATGTTGTATGCAGTTAATCAGTGCGAATATTGGAAGATGGGTCAAAGTAAGGCTATAATTCGCCCATTAGGGGCACGGAACAGTGTTAATTAGTGTTTATAGGTGTTAATTAGGCTTAATTTGCATTAGTTAGGTGATAATTAGTTAATTAGTCAGATTTTTGGTCAAAATATAAGTTGGTTTTATCTGAAAGACAATTCTCTGCTGATTCTAAAACTCCAAACCCGGTCACCTAACTCCCAATGTTGCGAAAGTTATAAGCGAAAGAAGTTTTGTTTAAGTTACATTTTAATTTTGTAACATTGGCCTTGGGTGACCTTACAACAATGCGTAACTACTTGTGAGGTTACGCCCATTCATGTTTCCATTCATTCCTTTGAGCCTCTGCTGGCTCTCTCCCAGCAGAGACTTGCCTCGCAGAGAGGATTTTAACACATACACATAGCGTGAAATTACGTTCGGAGGGGGCTTAACTCCCTCCCCAATAATTTAAAAGAAATGAAACTAGTTAGTCTTAGGTAGTTAGGTACGTAGATTAATAATATCTAATTTATATTTTCTGAAAAATTACGTAGCTAATGGTATGCATATTTTTACGCAACAATTGCCCTTCCGTTTCTTTTCCAGCGAGACTTAGAGTCTTGGCGAGGAAGGACAATTGTTGCTGGGATCAACGGGCGGCTTCCCTTGTCTACGGCCGAAAGGTCAAGTCTAGAAAGAAAGAAAGGGGCCAGGAGACAAGGGAAGGCCTAAAAATAATAAATATAAATTTTACTAAATAACACGGCCAAAGTGGCAGTTAATATTTATTTTTCCATATTCGGCCCCGAGTGGCCTTTATTGTGTACAATTTCATTTTTCAATTCTGTTAACTTTATTTTTAAAGTCAGTAATTTCCCCTTTGGTTACCTTTACGTGGTAACCAAAAAGTCTGCAAAGTTTCCCAAAATTCAGCTTGGGAAATAAATCAAATTAGGGTCAGTTGGAGGGTCATAATTCCTTGTTCTCGTTAATCTCCCCTCCAACGGACCAGCCGCGTGGCCAGCCCGAGTTGGGCACACGCTTTAAGATAGGGAGCTTCCAGAAATTTCTGGAAGCTCCAATAAAAGTCAAAGGAAGCCCGACTAAAAGCAAACACCAGTGAGCTGTCAGACTCCTGTCAGCTCACTGAAAAATTTCAAATCTTTCTCAGTGTTCGTCTGAGACTCGGCCGAGAGCGGTCGCTTACCTCCCCCCTATAACTAGCACGTCTTCCCGTTGTGCCAGCGATTTGGCCGGGAACAAAAGACGTGCTTTCCCCGGTTAGGTACACGAGTTAGGGGCCCCTTCTGACCCACACTGGTCAGAAGGGAGGAACTGAGCACACACGACGAACACCACACACTGAGGGCCAGATGAGCGCACTATGCTCGGCCAAAATCACACACTTAGGAACGCATTTTAGGGATTTCTAAAGGCCCTTTTGGTCTAAAACTTCACTTTTTGTGGCCTTCGGGCCTTTATTTAAAATTCATATCTGTCAACCAAGCCACGGCCTGAATGGCCTTAATTTTTGTAGGGGCGTACGCCCAAAATATTCTTGTGTATTGCTATTTTTGGGGTTTATTAGATAAATTGGGATTCTGAGTGGGGACCCACCCCTGAGTTGAGGTAGGAGGTCCCTTGGTCATGACCTCATATTCAGAATTGAGTTAATTTAAGGACTGTTTTCCCCACAGCCGGCAATTAGGAATTGCCGGCCATATTCGCAAAAGTAGGCGCTATTAAAGCTAACAATATCGTCTGTAATTATGCATTGTTATTGTGAACTGTAATTGTGTGTGGTTCGGCTTATCCAAAAAATCAGTAGGCATTAAAACTCAGAATCATTTTTTAATTATTAATTATCAAGTCGTTTTAAAGGGAATGGCCGAATTCCCCGGGTTAATTTAATTAATTTAAAGCTGTCCTTAGCGGAAATGTCTGTGTGATTTGTTTCTTTAGTAATAATTGCCCAAGCAATTATTACTCGTTCCGCTTTCACTCAAATCACCAAAGTTTCTAAAATCCAACAAAATTTTCTTTTATCAAAGTTATCAAAGTTCCAGGGTTTAAAGCAAAATACTGGAAGTTACAAATCAAAGTTAATCCAAAATAAGGGCAAGAAATATGCATACTATAAGTAGGTAGGTTTCGTTAAGGAATAGTTAGGATGTATTATGTCTGTATCATTATATGTGTCAATAGTGTAGTAAATTGTCGTGTGAATGAGACCCCCCAAATTTACGTAAGTGGCTGCCTGGGTAAACCCCTCATGGAGTGTGAGGTTCCAGAGCTAGCCTTCTTTTATAAAGTGAGAATTAGCAATCAAAATTGTGTGAGTGCGAGGGTGAATGAGGGCATACCATGTAAACCCCCTTTTGTCTGATAAGGGTATTGGGACTGCCAGAATGAATGAGTAAACTATTCAGATAGTAGGCAGAAAAGTGGGCCAAATTGAGTAGCAATTTGGACCCAAAATTAGGATAAAATATAAACTGTAATGTTAGTTGGTTGGATGTGTAATTGCTGTAAAAGTGCTAATTTTGGAGTGAAAGTCGTAGCAATGTATATAAGAAATAAAGGTGACTTTGGCGATTTAGGCAGGTTTGGCAGTCTAGGGTCACGGGGACCCCCAATTAGGTCTGCCAAACCTGCTGGATTTCCGGTCATCCGTGTAGGTTGCCCTGCGATTAGGGGACGGATGAGCCGCACTCATAGAATCCAGGAACAGCCGAATCAGGACCATAACAGAATAGTTTAAATTGTTACGAAATTAATCACAGCTTAGTAAAACGCGTTAGACATCCGATTAGCGGACTAGTAGTTTGTTTAGTTCTAGGTAGGAAAATGTCTGTAGTTTTGTTGTATTAATTAGTGGATGTTCTTAAATATTGGGAAATAGTTAGCTCTACGATAGGGATATTAATGGTCTTGGCTTAAAAGTAGCATGGGTTCACGGTCGTTACCGTAATCATTTAACTTCCCATGTAAAAGGCCAAAAGATGAGCCAAATTAAAAGAAAAGAAGTAGACCCGTGCTGAGATTCGAACTCAGGTCTCTGGATTAATGGATCCAGTGCTCATCCATTTGAGCTACACGGGTTATAATTAGAACAAGTTTAAGCCAGCCTATATAAGGAAGCAATTCAGCAACCCAGCGCGTGTGCATTTAATTAATACATTAGATGTGCTAATTATGCATATGCAGGAACAAACTTTAATTAGGTTTTTCTCACTAATTACTTTACATTTTTTAGTGCTGTAAGCACAAAAAATGTACAGTTTTTCAAGCTCTACAAGAATATATAATTTTTACTTAAAATCGTTTTCATCAAAATTTTGCTAATTTATATGCCAGTTTTGCACGAATGCAATTATGTGCTCGTGTGAAAGGGTGGTAGTTTGCGCGACTTCCACTCGGCTGGCTGCTGGGGTTGCCAGCACCGGATCGAATAGCGGTTCGGCACGTCCCCTGTTAGGGCACTAGGATAAGGGGTTGGTAGATTTAGAAGTAGACGTAGTTCGGTAGGTCGGTAGGTCGGTAAGTAGGGACTGCGTAGAATGGCTGCTGAGATAGTGAGTGAGTGAGTTTTTGCCTTTTTGCTTAAACCGACTAAAACTAATTACATGCAAAAACTCACTCACAGTCAGCCAGTAGGTTCTATTTTAAGTTTGTTATTTCAGTCCCAAACCTGAAAATAAAAAGGATTTTACGTTAAAACACCAGGTAATCGTAAGTTAACATTAGTACTACGTAGGCTTTAGTTAGTTAGTATAAGTAGGTAGGTAGGCATTAGTTAAGACAATTATTATAAGTATTTAGTAAGTGACCATCTTCCAATATCAATGATGCACCATAAAACGTCCAGTTTCGAACACGTATTTGATCTAATCTTTGGGTCACGGGAAATGAACCCATTTCCCGTGACAAATCAACGAAATCAGGCCAGTCACAGGCCGAAAACGTTCATATTAGTCAGTATTATGGTTTTCTCTAAAGATTGTGCAAAATTTGGTCAGAATCAACGCAATTTACACCCAAAAGGCCCTAGAAGGCCGGTCTGTGCAAGGAAAGGACAAAAGCAAACGAAGCCTGAATATAGGTCGCAAATAGCACAGTTTTTGTACATTTCTCAAGAACAATTCGTCTAATTGCCAGTTCAGTCAGGCCCAGCCGGGCCCAAGGTGGAAACCTTGCGAATCACTTCGTGCAAGCTAGAAAATGCGGCAAGTTTAGCTAAATTCTGATAATACAAGTTAGCAGAGGCCAGGAAGGCCCAATTGGTGACAGGAAGTTACCAGAAACGGTTAATATTGTCAAACAGGCAATAATCAGCAGTTTTTAGTCAATTCTTAAGTTACAAGTTCAAATGGGGCCCAAAATGCACATTTTGGGCCTGGAAAGCAAAGGAACGAGTAATGGTTGCTGGGTTCGATTCCCGCACCATAATCTTGTACTAATGGGTTTTAACCCATTTGATTCAGGTGCGGAGACGAAGCTACGCTGCTCTATCCTAACCTGAACTGCCCGCGGATCTTACCAGTCTTGTGTGTCTCTCAGCTAGTCAGAGCCAGTAGTTTATCAGTGGACCGCAGAAGTCCGGATCAGTGAATCAGTAGTCAGACAGTCAGTCAATTGGAATCAGTCAGTTTTGGAAGGTACATAGACGACTTGTAGTGCCGAGTAGCGGATTAAGACAGAGACAGCGAGCGTAGCACCGCCTGATCAAAGTGGGAGGTTAAACCAGAAACTCAAAGCCAAAAGCTTAACTCTTGAAAGAAGGACTAAAATTCTATTCCCTTGCTTTTACCATATCATGTCATCAACCGTTTTCGTCACCAGTTTTAAGTCGGGAGGCGTTTCTCCCGTGTCTCTGGCCTAAGCGCCGCCCCATCCTCAGTGAAGAAGAAGAAGCCGTAGATTCATTGAACTGTGTAGTTGTTTAATTTACATTAATCGGGAATAAGTAAGGCAGAACCAGGTGACTACCCATTTTCTCTATTTCCTCAAAAAGCCAGTTCCGTACAGTAACCCTGTCTAGGTGTTGGAGCGGACCTTCGGGAAAGCAGTGTCCAACGATTCGGGGACTCACCCATAGACCGACCCCAGGTTTATATCAGTTAATAATTGTTTGTTTGTAGTTTGTTGATTTGTAGTTTGATAATCCGTTTGTAAGGACGGATAAAGAGTCGCACAGCACAAGCATATAGGCGCACGAGAAAGCATATAGGTATTTGGTTAGTAGAGAGTTGGAGACAGTGTAATAGTTAGTGTGATAGAGACAGAGTTTGAGAAAAGGAAGAAGAAGAAGTACCACTGAACCTTGTCCCTAACTTAAACTATACAACTTGGGTAATATTATCCTAAATTAGGATAATATTAATAATAATCGAACGAGGGTAACTGGCAACTCTGGTACAGTAAAATCGTATACTGTACTGATCTGTAATTGTACCTGTTTTTTGCTCAGTTTGTAACGACCCCTGTTAGTAACACATACTGTATTGTACTTTGTAATTTTGCCAAGGAGTGTACCCATAATACTTGTAATAAGTTTAGTAAACAACTGGTGTGTCAGACCTAGAGTCTCAGAGTTTAACAGAGAGGCGCGATTGTCTCTGAAAGTCAGGCGCGTTAGCCTAAAGATTGGATCAGGACTACTCAAAGGTAAGTTCTGGTCAGGAAGCCGAAGACTCATCATCGATCCAGCGATCAAATCCAAGCAAGCGCTGACCCCTCTTGCTGATCGGCTGGAATCCAGTGCAACAAACGAACTCACGAAGAAGACCCCTACCAAGGTTGGCTGCAGGGAATCTCTGATTTTGGAACACCACCTTTCGGAGATCCGGTGCCTAAGTCTACTTTCCATAAGTGGACGCGCTGACCTTCCGTGTAATCAAGTGCAGAGCGGTTTCTGTCACTAGACCGGAGAGCAGAGCGTTTTCTGACTCTGGATCCTAGCAACTTCATTACATATGTCAGCCGTCTTACAGGACGGCATTCCTGCGATACTGTCACCAGAAGAGAATCGACCACAAAGACCTTCGGTCTTGCATTTCTACCAAAATCATCTTAAATTTACAACGTTTCATGCCCTTCCAAACATTCTCCTTGCCGAAAAGCGATCAGTAAAGCTAAGTTGGTTGACTACTTTTGTTTTTGCGTTGATCGCCTGTATCACCGAAATAGTAATGACGCTACAGGAGATTCATGCCAACCCCACTGTCTCGAAGACGGACTACGAGTTTTCCGAGCACATCGAGATGCCCACCCTGATGATTTGCCCGGATGTGGAACGTTTGTTCCATTACGACCGAGTGTCTAAGGCTATCGAATCGGGTAAGTTGACTTATGACTATGTCAATGCCGTCGAATGGGGAACGGGAGTGGTCCGATTTAAAGATTGGAGTTGGTTCTACAATACCAATGGAACGTTTCTGGCTGAGGAGTACTGGAAAGCCGTTACTGAATTCGGTAATCCGTTGGCAGCTCGTAAACAGTTGCACACTAAATACGGTTTACGGTGCGATGAAGTCTTCCGTTTTTGTCGAAACAGAGCTTGGAAAAACCTGAACTGTTGTAGCATTTTTGAGCTTACCTGGAACATGGCCGGAGCCTGCTACAGTTTGAAACCAAATACCGTTTTTGCTGATGCGGATGCGAGTTTCAGCAGTTTCCGAATTGGAGTTTGTGTTGAACCGCAAGTGTGGGTCAACCCAATTTGGAACGCAACGACTAACGAAGCCGGCGTTTCGGTGACTCCCAATTATGATTACGCGTATGTGATTGGGATTAGCTATGGTTTGGATCAAACTCCGCAGTGGATCGATCCCCACTACATCCACAGACAAGAAGCGATCCACTATCAGTTGCGACAGAAACGGAGAATCTTGTTGCCACGCCGATCAACAAGCTGTACATTCAAACCCAATTGCGAGTACTTTCAGACGTATACGATAAATAATTGCAACTGGGAACAAAAGTTCTTCAAACAGTTGCATCTACTTGGCCTTAACTGTACCTTACCCCTGCTTGCTCTATTGAATCCTAGAACCAACTTTGAACACTCTCGATTCTGCACATTGGGCGAAATTCAGCACCTATACGGGCTCTACCCAGAAGATCGCGTTCAATTCTGTCATATGTGGTGTACTCTAGAAAAGCTAGAAACCCTAAATCTAACTGGCGAAGAAACTGTACAGAAAAAGTGTCTGTATCCCTGTGATAGTACGGAGTATCTGGGAACCGCAACCACAATTTCCGATAAACTGATGGACAAGCGAATCTTTCAGGCTCAAATTCAGTTTCTAACCAGAGAAATTGAAATAGTGAAGGAGGTGAGTAGAATCAGTTTCCATGAATACGTCGGTATTATTGGCGGACTGTTCGGTCTATGGTTGGGGGCATCCCTGATTTCGTTAGTTCACTGTCTTGCCATGGTCTATCGGGCTTCCTGGCTTTACTGCAAGGCCAGGCGAAGCCGTACTGTAAGATGGAACTTTCGACAGCGCAGTGTTTCAGTCTAGGAAAAACGATAACGATATCCAATGCAAAGGTTGGAGTGTTGGATAGGCCTATGGGTGGATTGATACGGAATGCTGTTGGAAAACTTACCAATCCAACACCTGCTCGTGTTTAACCTATTCCTGACCCCAGTTTGTGGTATGGTGCTACCTCCGCGTAAAATATCGCATTTTGAACTTACAAACTTACAACATTTTGACAGCGTTGTCTGGCTTTGTAAATAAATGTGCAATGAAGTGAGTAAGACCGAGGCTGAATTGACCGGGCCTTCTTTTCCTTTGCTCCTCTGAGGAAGTCTCACTAGACTACACGGAGGGTCAGCACGTCCACTAAGAGTAGTAGACTTAAATACTAGATTTCTGAAAGGTGATGAATCCAAAATCAGAAACCTCTATAGCCGACCTAGGTGGGGTATCAGTCATGAGTTCGTTTTAGTTGGGTAGATGCGAAAGGTGTAATCACACCCGAATCGTGTTAAGTAAGGAGATCACAACAAGATCTGAATCAGCACTTGAATCGCAACCGGTTTTTTTGAGCAGTTATATCGCACCAGGAGCTGATTCAGCATTGTTATCCCTTTCCAAGACCACATATGGGTCCTTAACACTTTATTTGTTAACAGTTGGTATTTAATAGACAGGCTTTTAGACAAATAAGTTAGAAATAAATAATTGGTAAAGCTGCCAACAATTCGAGTATATTGACAGTTATATATTGACAGGTATATTGACAGTAAAGGTACAGGGTACCAGGGTTCCCAACTCTTCTTTCAGTTAATGTTTAAAACGGACCAAAGATTTGAGAAGACTAATTAATTGACCAACAGGATGTTAATCGTTTCTTTTTCTCTCTTTTCCTAGTTTAACTAATGGGGCTTATTTCTTTCTTTAAGCTAACTTTGGGTTCCTCTTCTTCAGGCAATAATTACAATGTACAGTCAGGTATTGTGCGTATGCGTGTGAGTGTGTCCTTAAATTAGCCTACTCATCCGTCTATCACAAATCAAACTAACAAACAACAATATTAAATAATTAACTGATAATTAATTAAATTTAACTGATACACAAATCTATTCCGGGTATGGGTGAGCGGGCTTAGACATGTATTAAATATTCGTAAAGGAATCCCACAGATTTAAGGCGGCTATCGGAAGGTGGAGAGCACAAACACAGCTGTCGGCCTGGGCGGGGTGTTACCAGGAGATGGTTACAAATGTTGTTATTAATTAAAATTAAATGTATAGTTTATAGTTTCTTCACTATTCCTCTTCTATACTGATATACTACTCTGTGTCCTAGAGTTTTAAACCACAGACAAAGCAGGAGCGTTTGCTCCTGTTCAGGACAAGACAAAAAGGATCTTCTGATGCATTTTGATGGTTTGTTTAGAAATAGAAATCAACAGATCAAATGCTCTGGTTCAGATTTCGGTTTAGGAAATGACCTCAAAAAGGTTAGATGCTTTTTGGGTGGTTTTCCCAATAGAGATTCAGTTCACAGGTCGGTCGTCTCTGCCTTAGATTACTGTCCACAGAGTTCCAATCTCAATGTTCCTTCCAAAGTGCCGAACTATGCCACCAGAAATCAGGATAACAAATCACTCAATAAATCAAATCTATACGGACTAGTCGTCTATCGCTACGGATCCTTAAGGCTCTGAACAATATTTACTATGCTCCACTGGATTAGGCTCCACGGATAATAATATGGCAGGACGCGATGACGGCGAACCTTGAACAAATGAGTTAAAACCCACTATTACAGGATACATTTGCGAGAATCAAACCCAGCAACTACTACTCACTTTGGATGGCTTTTCCGGGATGAAGTTTGGAAATTCGTTAAGTTTTACCTTGAATTTTACTTAAGATAGTCAAGAACGGCGTATTTTTGGACGGTTTTGTAGAATAAGACGAAATTCGTTGCACGTTATAAACTTGGCACCGGTAAAATACACCGAATATAGTTTTTGAGCGATTTTCCGCAGATGAATCCGCATGATGCAGAAAATCGCCAATACAACATTTTCCGGAAAATTTGTCTTAAGTGCTGATTTTGAGTAAAACTTTAGCTTCTAATCATTTAATTATTTTTATGCGGGTCCTCTGTTTTTGAGCCCGCCCCTACTCTCGAAATTATTAAACTTTTAGCCAGAACAGAGACACGCCACACATTAATTCTGGTAACAATTGCTCCTTGTTGCTGGAAACTCCTTGTCCTCACTTGATCTAGGACAAGGGCGCAATTGTTACGAAATATATACAAAACAATTCTTACTTAATTCCTAGCTAAACAAAAATTACATTAATGAATTCTACGTGCTTAACTACCTGCGTTTGACCATTTTTTTCCAATTTAATTTATTCTAAGAGAAATTAGGCCCTCCGAACCATTAGGAATACAGAAAAGTGTATACTAACTCTCCTTTGGAGAGGCAATTCCCTTGCTGGACTTAGGCCAGCGCAAAGTTCAGGTGAGGACAGCCTCACATATAGGGAGGGATGAATGGCAGTAGTAGTAAGGACTTACTACTACCAAGAGTGCATAGTTGCACTATATATAAGAAGAAGAGTAAGCCACTAGAGGGCTCCTCTTCTTGGCATTGCGTAACGGTGCTCCGGCCACAATACGCGAATGTTCTCCCGTTTGGTGGGGGGGGGTGTAGTTCTCTTTGACAAAGCATACCCCCCCTCCGTTTGGTGGGGGGGGGGGTAGTCAACAGCCAATCAGGTTGCAGAGACCCCCTCCCCGTTTGGTGGGGGGGGGGTAGAGCAGAGGATTACGGTAGTTTTTGTTCTATTTGAAAATGGGTCCCCGTTTGGTGGGGGAGGGGTATGCAAAAGGAGTCCCCGTTTGGTGGGGGGGTATGCAAAAGGGGTCCCCGTTTGGGTGAGGGGTAGGCAAAAGAACGGAGGGGGGTATGCTTTGTCGAAGAGAGCTACCCCCCACCAAACGTGGGAACATTCGCGTATTGTGGTCGGAGCACCGTTACGCAATGCCAAGAAGAGGAGAGGAGCCCTCTAGTGGCTTACTCTTCTTCTAATATATAGTGCAATTATGCACTCTTGCTACTACGGTGTCTGGAAGTCAGACAGCTTTCCAGACAATGAGACTGGACTTATCAGAAAGATTGTGTCAGTCCGAAGTTAGGACGAACCTTTTAAAGAGACTGGTATTACGAAATAGAGAACACGTTTGCTAAAACGTTTTTGACCGTAACTCAAGGAATTTTTGGAGTTGGAAGCAAAGTTTGGATTTTTGGAATCAGTGAAGAATTGTCTTTCGATTGAACCCAAGTTATGTTTCCGTGTAAGATTTCGACGACTAATTATTACTTAATTGACACTAATTTATCCTAATTAACCACCATAAGTACAAATTTGACCTAACTAACACTAATAATAACCAACTAACAATAAATAAGCCCACCTATGCATTCGTAGCTAAACTAATCAACACAAATTATGAATAATAGCTGTCTTATACTTAATTGATGAACCACCTTAAAAAGATTGTTATCTACGGACGAGTTGAAATTATTACTTATTGCTAAAGGAGAAGTAAAACGTATGCTTCAACAATATTTGAACCTTCACTTTTACCTTAGAAATTACACATTATTATTAGGCAAACAGCGATGGGAAGGAAGTAAATATGGTCCTACTCAAGACCTAATGAAAAGGCACCCGCTTTCTATTAAGGGAAAATACTAAGGGATTCCCACTTCTTGTTACTTTATTAACACGTTTCAAGTTTTCAACCAATAACAACTGTCGTCTTGTAGTTCGCTTTTACCGTCTGTTCTTTGTTGTTTTGTGAATTTCCTTAATGTACTGTGATCCTGTCCATCCCGTATTTCGTGCAGAGATGGGATGCAGTCTGGGGCGTCACACCAGTTTCATCAGATTTCAGAGTATTTCTTTGTCAGGTTCAGTCAATTAAGATGTACAACCGTTCTAACTTCTTTTGTGGGCACAACCCTTGGTGACTATGACCACATCGTCACCTTGGGAACGTTGCACAGCAGAATTAAAGGAGGCTTTAAGATTAGCTCCATCGCGAAGAGACTGAAGGTATTCTTTTCTCCAGCAAGCCCAAAACTGATTTAACGGACTCTGACCTTCTTTCCATCATTTCTCTAACAGATCTGCAGAAGAATTTGAAACTGCTGTTTCGTCTTCGATATACAATTAGTAACTAACTCCAGTGTACGTGCACTGAGGGCATTTGATAACTCTCATTTTAGCCAGGAAATGAAGAGGAGGGAGATAAGCGATCATTCCCGAACTGTGCAGATAAGGCGTGACCGAATGATTTTCGCAACATTAGAACGTCTCCGAGGAATCTAATACGAAAGGGCCAAATCGTCTCAGACTGTTACAACCACGTAGGCCCATCCCACAAAAGCAATGAAGTTGTTAGTTCTTCAAAAGTAGTACCTCGTATATCAGCAGGTGTCTCTGCTGAAGGGAATATCTAAATTCCACATCGGCTGTGGGATCTGATTTCGCGTAAGCGACATTGGACTTCCACTCCCAAGGTTTCGTCATCCATGTTAAGATAAATTTCCCTCTTCAGGCTAGAATGAGCAAAGTATATTTAATAAAACTATAAGTCAACAAGGAACCAATTTCAACCAGGGAAAAACCAGACTTACAGTTTCAATAACTGACTATCAGTCAGACATTACAGACTAATTCAATAACATCAATAAACTAATTTGTATTAACAGACAACTTTACAATGTAGATTCTAAAAGATCATTACTCAGCAACAGACATTAAGATCTGTCTTCAAATCTCGCGTTGGCGCCGACAACTGGTGGACGAAATGGTGCAATTCCTGAATCTTTTTCGAGCACATATTTGAAATTAATGCTAGCAATAGTCAAAACTCTGCCTGAAAACAGCTTTGTTACATACCATCGAAATGTTAAATGTCGCCCAACGGTACAGTGATAGGATAAGGTTTTTAGCTTAGATGTTAGCTTTTGTTTCTTTTTGTCATTTCTTTCAGTCTTTCTTTCTAACTGCTCTTTTCGTTTCATTTACCAAACGTAAGGCCCTTTTCAGCTCGCACCGAGCTGTCACAGCTTTAGCCTTGTCTTGTCGCCTCCTAGTTTCTACAAAAGTTTCTGAACAATTTCCTCCAAGTTCAAAGAATAGAATAGAATTCCTGGGATCCAAAATGTTTTCCAAGGGACAGAATAGTAAGTTTTGGCAATGCTGCTAAAATTGGTGAAAAAAAACAAACTCATGGACTTGAAGTTCAAATAAATGCTAAAAAGGTAATTTGGATAAATTTAGTAGAGAAAAGTGTATTGAAAAGTAGCTTAACATGTTCTGTTGTTCTATGTTAAGATATTACAGTGTATGCAGTATAATTATAAAGCAGGCAATACAAATTATAGCACAAACAGATTAAAAACTCTGCACATGTAAATGGATACAACAATGCTAACAACAACGAAGTAAAGTGAACTTTTAAAAAAATTAAGATTTTAAAGTAATAATAACCTGTAAGGGATGCAAAGTCTGCCTTTTTGATGTCTCGCTAGGAAGAGGTAGCAGAAGCCCAGGGGAAATATCGCAGGTGTGTTATCGATGAAACACATGACCACATAACTAACACAAAGATATATGTGGATGTAGGTAAAGTAGTTTGCTATCTTGTTGTATAAGAGATGATTTTCATCGAAAATCTTGCTATTGAAACGACAGTAGTCCAGAAAATATTTAACAGGGGACTGCTCAGTTGATGTGGCAACGTGTTTCATAGTGTTTGACCGAACTAACATCACGCTATCAAAATACTATATTTCCAGTCCTTTAATAGCCAAATACCCATGAAATTCTTCCAGAAAATACCCACCTTTATTCCCGTTATTCGTTTCCTGTTCTTAAGTGTGAGTCGGCGATAGTTGAAATGGAACATAACATTTCCCAGATATCTATGAAAGTAATACATGTGGACGAATTTAACACCTTGTAGCTTATTATGCCAAACACAGGCGCAATCAGTCGTGACGATAGGTTAAGCCTACTATCAGATCATGCGCTTAGATTTTTGTGTAGAAAAATGTCAGCAGTGAGCTATATGAACGTCTTGGATAACCGATTTTGATTTCCCACAACTCTGGTTTCCAAACAACAACTCTGGTCACTACAACTTCTTTAGAAACAGAGATTGATAACATTGCTTACACTGGATTATTGAACTATTTCAACGTACTATATGAGAATAAGTATTCAGCCAGGCTGGTTATATACCTATAGGCTAGTTATATTGGAAAGCTATTAGCGTTGTCATTGTTTAAAGACATTTAGTGATATGTTGAACTTTTATGTACATACTATCAAGAGTACATAATAACTAAGAGTGTGACAAGCGTCAAGCTCTTAGTTATTAGGCTTGGGACATCATCTGCACGATAACGGCTGACCCCCCCCCCCACAAATCAGACCCATCACTTCAAAGAAATTTGCACGCTATGTTTGTATGCTGAAGCTCGCAACAGACGCACATTGAACCAACTGACTAGTTGTGTTTTTGAGCTTTAGAACACAAACATAGCGTGCAAATTTCTTTGAAGTGATGGGTCTAATTTGTGGGGGGGGGGGTCAGCCGTTATCGTGCAGATGATGTCTCAAGCCTAGTAACTAAGAGCTTGACGCTTGTCACACTCTTAGTTATTATGTACTCTTGATACTATGGAGTTTCATAGCGTGCCATTGTATAAAACTTTTAAATAAATTGTTGTTGTGCAAGTAATTTAGTTACTAGCGCTTACCAGCTAATAAGATTAAACGTCTTGGCTGCATCTAGTTTTCCTGCTTAGGTAAGTAGGATTTTTCAATCTAGGGATTTTCAGATAAATGTTTACACGTTAAACATAGGGGATTTCGGGCTGAGGTGATGAAAACCCCATTTTAACTACTACTGGTGCTAGCGTCGTGCAGTAGTGTTGTTTCGCTATTAAAGCAGTCAGGATATAAGAATTGATAGGCAGCATACTGGTTGTATCGCAAACTGTAAATATGGAACTTTAGCCAGTAGCTTCGATATGGGTGGAGTTTTACTATATGGGTGGATTGGTCTACTCAGGATCCCAGACAGACATTTGCAGGAGGGGAAGTTGAGACGGGGTGTACCGGCGGTCCCAGGCCGCCGAAAAGGTTTTTTGGCCATTAAACCGGATTCTAGGGGTGAGGGGCCCTTCATGTCGTTACATTGTTTTCAGGCAGAGTTTTGACTATTGCTAGCATTAATTTCAAATAAGTGCTGGAAAAAGATTCAGGAATTGCACCATTTCGTCCACCAGTTGTCGGCGCCAACGCGAGATTTGAAGACAGATCTTAATGTCTGTTGCTGAGTAATGATCTTTTAGAATCTACATTGTAAAGTTGTCTGTTAATACAAATTAGTTTATTGATGTTATTGAATTAGTCTGTAATGTCTGACTGATAGTCAGTTATTGAAACTGTAAGTCTTGTTTTTCCCAGGTTGAAATTGGTTCCTTGTTGACTTATAGTTTTATTAAATATACTTTGCTCATTCTAGCCTGAAGAGAGAAATTTATCTTAACATGGATGACGAAACCTTGGGAGTGGAAGTCCAATGTTGCTTAGGCAAAATCAGATCCCACAGCCGATGTGGAATTTAGATATTCCCTTCAGCAGAGACACCTGCTGATATTCGAGGTACTACTTTTGAAGAACTAACAACTTCATTGCTTTTGTGGGATGGGCCTACGTGGTTGTAACAGTCTGAGACGAATTGGCCCTTTCGTATTAGATTCCTCGGAGACGTTCTAATGTTGCGAAAATCATTCGGTCACGCCTTATCTGCACAGTTCGGGAATGATCGCTTATTTCCCTCCTCTTCATTTCCTGGCTAAAATGAGAGTTATCAAATGCCCTCAGTGCACGTACACTGGAGTTAGTTACTAATTGTATATCGAAGACGAAACAGCAGTTTCAAACAACTTTAATGGGCGGGTTGTACGAACCTTGGCTGGTTGTTGGTTAATTGGAAGTTGGTTCTATCAAACGGTCTTCAATGAAAATTATTAGAAAGTGTGCTCTTGATTACATCCAACTAGAAGCTGTTGTGGTAGAAGTTGAAGCCATTGTCAATTCCCGGCCTTTGTTTGATGTTTTTGGGAAATTGAGAATCGTCTGCCGTAATTATGCCAGCTCATTTCCTTTTTGGAAATGTAAGCGCGTAGTTTTTTATTTCAGTGGACGTTTCGATGATGATTAGACCCACTTCTGCAGATCTGTTAGAGAAATGATGGAAAGAAGGTCAGAGTCCGTTAAATCAGTTTTGGGCTTGCTGGAGAAAAGAATACCTTCAGTCTCTTCGCGATAGAGCAAATCTTAAAGCCTCCTTTAATTCTGATGTGCAACGTTCCCAAGGTGACGATGTGGTCATAGTCACCAAGGGTTGTGCCCACAAAAGAAGTTAGAACGGTTGTACATCTTAATTGACTGAACCTGACAAAGAAATACTCTGAAATCTAATGAAACTGGTGTGACGCCCCAGACCGCATCCCATCGCTGCGCAGAATACGGGATGGACAGGATCACAGTACATTAAGGAAATTCACAAAACAACAAAGAACAGACGGTAAAAGCGAACTACAAGACGACAGTTGTCAAATGTTTGGAAAACGTCAAGCCTGTGAGGCTTGCTGCCGGTCAAGCTGCCCGTGGTAGCAGTTACGTTATCCCGCCAACGGTACTCTCCAATTTTTTAGAAGGCTGTGGTAACTCGCGGAAGCCCTGTCAGTGTCCTAAACCAGTCAAATGCAGATACCGGATTACCGGCCCTCGGATTCAAATGCCACTTCTTTAATGTTTTCCCTGGTTGATGTCTGATTCTTATTGAAATTTTGGTATACAGGTTTCTGTATTTGTTTCTTTGGAGATAACCAAATATCGTCTTGCCTCCTTTCATTGCAGAGAATTTAGCTCTTTTATTAACCATTTTCGAATCACACCACTTAGTGACCAGCAAACCCCGAGAGCTTCATATAGATGGCTTCTCCTTTGACGTTGCTTTCTCCCTCGTTCCTCAAACAAGCGTAAATCGTAAATAATAAATACTATCATTCGTAGCGCTGAAAGGTTTGACTACATTAAAATAAATGAAATGTCTTCCCAGCATACATGTGCTTGGGGGTTTGGGTGGCTTTATCTCCCCTAGGCATGGAGTTCCCCCCAGAATCCAAATTTTCTGGTCTTTTGGGCAAAAAAACAGAAAAATTCCATTTTTCGCGGTTCACCCCCATATGTGCTTCGGGGTGGGGCTTTGGGGGGAGGTTTTACCCCCTTCCGTTTCCCCAATCCGGAGCTCGCCCCCAGCGAGGTCGCTCATTCACCAAAAACTAAAACTGAAGACTATAGACTTCTACCGTGGTGTGCTATATCGGAAGTAAATGAGTCCCCTACCAACTCTAACCATCTAATTTAGGCGTTTGCGCAATTCTAAATGCTAAAACGTAGCACTTAAAACTGAGTTGTACATAAAAACCATTACAACAGCGGAGTCTATGAAAACATATTTACTTCTACGATTTGCTTGTTTTTTTCTGGAAAGTTTAATGGTGAGATTGTACTAGTTTTACTTTAATAGAACTACACTCAACAGGCTCAAGTCGAACAGAAAATGCTACTACCATGTTGCACTCGATGTTACTTTGTCTTCATTTGTTTACGTCTGTTTTGCCTGTTGTCTATCTTTCTGCCTTTTCTTTTGTGTGTACTACTTCTAACTTGCATTTGCAGTAGTTTTATTAACTTAATGAAGTCTTTATTAAGTTACCATGTTAGTCCAGTTAATCTATTACTAACTTCAGACACATACTTTGGCAAGCTGGATGCCCATGTCTGAGAGTTTGCTTTGAAGCCCATCCCATAAAAAATTTAAGTGTAACAGTTTTTGGGAAAATCTAAAAATAGGATTGAGGCTATGGCGCTTGACACTGAAGGAACTAAGCCTATATAGGTACGTCGTGAGCTCTATCCAAACCAGCTATCCATCCTTAATTGATCAGTAAATGGGCACCACAACCACTGCGGTGGGAAGGTATTACAGGCGGCCGTCGTGTAGAGTATCTGCCTTGAGGAGCCAGACTCTCCTCTACAACCCTTGTCATTATTCCAGGTGACAACCGGGGATGAGTAACCTTCCTTACTTTACCTTTTAAGAATAGGATTGGACCAGGTCGTAGCTTTTAATATAGTTTCAAAGCTTTCACGACACCTTAAGAAAATGTTTTTAAACGTAGATCTAAGTTTAATTACTTTCTTTCTTACTAAGTTTGCATTTTGAATTTTTCCTTCAAATCGTCGAATAAGTGGAAATACTCTTTTAACCTTCGATGGTAAATGAAACAAACAGTACAACAATTTTATGTGTCTGTCACACTCCCCGCGGGAAATGCAGAAAATTTCTTGAAAGATGGCGGTTTGCCACATATCGAAAAATAACTTCCAGAAGTTTTCAGCTTTGTAGGCTTGCCAACTATTCCGAGACCTATTAGATTTTCATGTTTTCTGCATATTTGAATAGACTACATAGGTCGATTTGGGTCCTTTTGGTTTATGGTTTACCCGGCAGAGCCTGAGGATGAAGTGGGGAAATCCTGTCACAGTTTTTGTAACTCGATAGTAGTTCAAGTCAAACTTTGAGGTTGATAGATAACTGATAACTGATAGTGGATAACTCTCGAGCCTTATTCCGAGAAACGTTGCAGACTTCTGGTCAACTTTATTGAAACCACTATGGGCTTCCAGCGGAGTTAAGGGGGGGGGGGTCACTTTTTTGCCGATTTTTCGACCATCTCCGATTTTGCTCATTTTCACGTATTTTGTAGTCCCCATGGGTCCGCAAAACAAGACAAGAGCGTTTTGCGAAATATTGCTTCGACCTCGACATGTGTTAAACATAGGAAAATGAAAAAGTTAGGTTAAAAAGTTTGTGGCAGAAAATTTTTTCGCTGTATAAGACTCAGAACTCTGAAACCTTTTCAGAACCATTAAGGACATATTGTAGAGTGCAGCTATCTCCTCTGAAGCGATTCTGTTCAGTATTGGATTTTTGGCGAATTTTTCAAATCAGAATTTTGGAAAATCGGCCATTTTTGGACCATAAAAAACAGGACCTGCGGTAATCTTTTGCTCGTCCTGAACGATTGGCAAAAGCTACAGAAACGGCCAATAGATAGCTGCACTCTACGCATAAAACCACGTTTTATGAACGTACTCGCATGTTTCTATCATCTACAGTAAGCTCAAAACACTTGCCACAACTAAAATTGGCCATTTTTAATAATTTTCACATTCTTGTGATAATTTCTCACTCATTATGTGGAAAAAATCACCAAACTTAGCAGATTAATTAATATATCTATGTCTGTCACATAATGTGGCCAAAACAAACGCGTCAATATTGAACATGCTGCTGTGGCGGCACCTTTCATCTTTATAGGTGAAAAATGTCAATTTTAAAATTTTTCCAAATATATGTAGATAAAATGGGCATCAATCGACAGCTAATGGAACGAGGAGCAACTTTTCTCATACAACCATGGGTCTAAAATGTTGTCTGTGCAAGATAAAACTAGTTAAATTTATACTGGGCAGTCCTGCAAGGTTAATTCAGTGCAGCACTCGAGCACGCATTATGGACGTCTGGATAGCTGGCCTTGAGGACTTTAAGGACTTAAATATTAACTTAGTAAAGGCTTTAATTTGGTGTATCGGATAACCCTGTTTTCGGTTGGGTTTGGTCTTCACCTGACCTTGCAGGGCTCATTATCGGAATTTTCAAGTTTTCCGGCTTTGAACCTGAATAACTCTGTCACAGTTTGATTTCGAACGCTAATATTCTAAGTTATTTTTGAGAACATATGGGGGCATATTATGTGTGAAAATGAGCGAAATCCGTGACTATCGATTTTTGACCAGTGACCCCCCCACCCTTAAACGTGACAGATCCAATCCATTACACTACATTACTACAGTACAACAAAACAAGATGATTGCTTCCTATTTCAGGCTTGAGATTTCTGCAGCCACTGTCTCTGGGACTCTCGGGACATTTCTTTGGGACTGTCATCAACTTTGGCATTTCTAGGTTTCAGTCAACTTAGTTCCTACCTGTGCATGTAGCAACCGGCATTGGAATAAACAAGACCTGTTGACCTGGGGCCAATTTCATAAAAGTATAAACTTGCAACTTGCATATGCAAGTTGCAACTTGCACATGCAAGTTACAAGTTAACTGTTTCATAAAGCTGCAAGTGCTACTTGCGGCCTTGCACTAAAACCGCAAGTTGCAAGTCCGCAAGTTGCAAGTTGCTGGACAACACTTGCGGTCAGAATCTGTTTCATAAAAACTGTCAGTACATACCTGCACTTGTAACTTGCACTTGCAGTGCAAGTAGTTGAGTGAATTTTCACTGACCAAATAGAACAAAATTTTCCATAACTTATTTAATTTTTAATATTTTTTGGAGAAATTTCATGACAAGACTCTTTGGGATATTGTCGTAGCACAGTGCAAATTTCAAGCAATTTATTTCACTTTTTAAATTTATATGAATTTTTAAATATTTTTCGTTGATTTTTTAAAAATCAGCTACTTGCAAACTTGCACTTGAACTTGCGTTTAGAAGTTGTCAAGTCTGGCAACTTGCTTAGCTAATTTCCGCAAGTCGAGGTAAAAGTTTTATGAAACACTGACAACTTGAACTTGCAGTTCAAGTGCAAGTGCAAGTTCAAGTGCAAGTTCAAGTTGCAAGATTTTTATGAAATTGGCCCCTGGTCGAGGTGTAAAAATTGTAATCTGCCTTTCCTTGGAGATTACGTTGTGTTGCTGCTGCAGGAGCAATATGGTTAAATTTCTAACAAAACAACACAGTATACCTTTGCCGGGCGAACAGAGACCGACATCCCCGTCCGCACTTTCACTGTATAAAACCCACTTATCCTTTACAACTTTTCATGCCATTCCTAACATACTCAATGCCAAAAGGCGAACAATGAAGCTGGGCTGGTTTGTCACCTTTATCCTGGCCCTGGTTGCCTGTTTTGCTCAGATCGCAATGGCACTCATGGAAAACTTTGCCAACCCCACAGTGTCAAATGCCAACTACATATTTTCAAAACACCTGGAAATGCCCACATTAATGATCTGTCAAGATATAGAGCGATTGCTCGACTACGATCGAGTTGAAGAGGCTATTTTGTCGGGAAACTTGACTTATGACTATGTCAATGCCGTTGCGTGGGGAACCGGTATAGTGCGATTTAAGGACTGGGCCTGGTTTATGGAATCCAACGGCACAGTGCTTGCACAGGAGTACCAACGTGGAGTCGCAGAATATGGTAACCCCCTGGCAGCTCGCCTGCAGTTGCATTCGCAGTACGGCCTGAAGTGTGACGAAGTGTTTAATTATTGTCGCAACGGAGCCTGGAAAAACTTGAACTGCTGTGAAATCTTTGAACTGTCGTGGACCATGTTTGGGGCTTGCTACACACTGAGAGCGGGCACTGTCTTTGCCGATGCGGATGCGAATTTCGGCAGTTTTCGGATTGGAGTTTGGGTTGAACCGCAGGTTACGGTCAAGAAAGATTACAACGAAACTACTGATGAAATATCTACCCTAGTAGAACCAAACTTCGATCACGCCTACATCGTCGGCATTGATCATGGTGTGGATCAAACTCCACAGTGGGTTGATCCACACTTCATCCATCGACAAGAGTCAATCCATTTTCAGTTGCGGCAAAAGCGCCGCATCTTAATGCCCAGTCGATCCCAGAGTTGCACACCTGAGCCCAGTTGTGAGAACTTCCAAAACTATACCCTAAATAATTGTAATTGGGAACTGAAATTTTTCAAGCGACTGCATCTGCTTGGCTTAAACTGTACCTTACCCCTGCTAGCACTGATAAATCCTAAGGTTAGCCTAAAGTGGTCCCGATTTTGCAACTTTTCTGAGATTCAGCAACTATACGGACTCTATCCAGAAGACCCCGATCAATTTTGTGACCTGTGGTGCACTCTGGAAAAACTGGAAGACTTAAATCTGACTAGCGCAGAGCCTGAACACCAGGAGTGCTTATATCCTTGCGATAATACGGAGTTTGTGGGAACAGTCACCAGAATTGAAAATAAATTGATGGACAACAGAATCTTCAAGGCACAAATTCAGTTTCTAACCAGAGAAATTGAAATCATCGAGCAAGTGGATCGCATCGGTTTCAATGAATATGTCGGTATCATTGGAGGATTATTTGGTCTATGGTTAGGAGCATCTCTGATCTCCTTTATTCACTGTCTTGCCATGATTTACAGGGCTTCCTGGCTTCACTATAAAGTCAGAAAGAATAGAATGGCCAAATGGAGCTTTCGGCAACGTAGTGTTTCGGTATAAACTAAACTTTTCGCTGTCGTCGTCGACGTGCCTTTAAAGTTATGTTCAAAGTGTAAAAGATATTATGTTAAATTATTTTATGTTACTTCTATTAATGCAAACTGTGCAAGAATCCAGAATATTTTCAGACGCTTCAAAGCGTCTTCTAAGTTACTAGTTTTTACTTTACACAAACCAATTCAAAAATCAAAAATGGATTTTTATAATGACGATTTTTAGTGTGATTTTCGTAGTGTAATTTTCAAGGTGTTCACCAGGCAGTTACATTTCTAATAAATCGGATAGGTACATGTAAAATTGCAGGCTGTGAAGGGTTTGCCTTAGTGAACTAAGTACGGCTGAAATGCAAAGGAAAACGGGTCTTGCTAAAAACGAATGATTCTAATAAATTAAAAGTCAATTAAACAAAATCTATAAATATGTTAACTTAGCGCATATACGCCCTATTATCTCTATCAAATGACATCTCAATAGAATAGGTCGTTTCAAAATTTAAATGTTTTAAAGTGGATAGGCTTGGCAAGATGATCAAACTCGATAATAAAGGGATTGCATTGATTCGGTATATGCCGTAAAATAATAGGCTGTGAAGGGTTGGCCCTTTGGGGACTTTTAAAGATGCCCCCTCAGCGGTCACAGGTCGTAAAGCGTGACCGCTGGATTTGAAACTTGGTTTTGGTATGTTTTTCAACATCCGGACTTCAAAAATACAAAAATTTCAATAATTTTAAAAAATTGAAATTTTTTTGCTCTTAAAACAGCAGTTGGGATAAGTGACAGTTGGGCCCAAAACCTTGTGAGTTCATTTAGAAGGCTGGTCCAACAACTAAAAATGATCAGGTAGTCGAATTAGTAAAAAATTTTAAAAACGTTTTAGGAATTTTAAAAATTTTTAATTTTTTAAAATATTTAAAATTTTTGTGTTTTTGAAATCAGGATCAAATCCATCGGTCACGTTTTGCGACCTGTGACCACTGAGGGGAGGGTATCTCAAAAAGACTCCAAAGAGCCAACCCTTCACAGCCTAGTATTTTACGGCATATACCGAATCAATCGGTAAAATCGGTAAAATTTTTCCACCTGTGACCTGAGGGAGGGTCATTTGGAAAAGACGCAAACTTTGTTGTGATTGCACACAGTTGGCTGAGTATTTTTGGGGAATAGTCAACCACAAGAGAGAACTTGGTGACCTAACATATAAAGCTTTATTTTTTATACAATCTTCTCAACATTTGACATTTCTATCCCATTTTATATAGGCGTGACACAAGAGATTTGGCACATTTCCAACGAATCAAACATCGCAATGGTGGGATCACAGTCCAGGCCGCATGGAATACATGAACCATCAAAACACTCATACATAACTGGTGCTAAAATGTGAACTACGTTTCACAAAATTAATTAATTAATCATTCATTAAGACAGGGATGCTAACGTTAAATATCAGCAACCCAGAAAGGTTGAAATCAGCGTAATAATCTAGTCTCTACGTCCGGGGATGTGGCGCAGTGGTAGAGCGTTCTACTTCTTAAACCAAAGCTCGGCGGTTCGATCCCCGCCCTGGACACTTTTCTTCACATCTTTCAGATCCTGATTTCAACCTTTCACATTTGGCGACCGTGCCGTGTCCTTACCGCTCTGAGGAGATGAAGTTGTTTATGATGCCTGGGAATGGTGGAATTGCATGTCCTTGAGATATAATTGGTTTGGTATATGGTGGTCTGGTCCTCGTGGTGCTAAGGGTTAATATTGTGGTTATTGGTTCTTGTGTGATTTGATATACAGGCTCCCGGCTTTGAAGAAGAAAGAAGTATATGGCCTCGGGGATGTGGCGCAGTGGTAGAGCGTTCTACTTCTTAAACCAAAGCTCGGCGGTTCGATCCCCGCCCTGGACACTTTTCTTCACATCTTTCAGATCCTGATTTCAACCTTTCACATTTCTGGGTTGCTGATATTTAACACTAATAACTTTTCATTGTTCGCTTTGCTTTGCTGACAACTAATAATCCTTTCACTTATTTTTGGAAAAAATTGTTTAAATTTAAATGCATTTATGCTTATATATTTTTTCTAGATCTTCATTTTCCAAAACTAATATTTCTTTAAAGTACCCAGCAAATTTCGGTTTTTCTTTCTTCATTGCTAGCTTACTTTCGCACATGCTTTCCGGCATACAGTTTCCGACAAAGTCCGGAAAATATCCCGGCAAACAGACGCATCCGGGTTCGCAGGGGAGCCCGCAAAGGACCACCGGATTTTCGCAGGTCGGTTCACAGCCCGGTGCAGGGCCACAGTTAGTATAGACAGAGTTGAAGCCACAAGCTAAAATTTACAACAGATAAGCAACCTTAAGATGCTACACTTAATATTCACTCTTTGTTAAAGGATATCTCACTCCAAATAACTTTCGTTAAAGGATACCTCAATCCAATCATTGTTTACAAACCTTTACAGTTTTTACAGTTTATAGAAATAGCTTATTAAAATATTTAATTAATGAGTAATTAAGTATTAGTTTTTTAATTAATTAAGTGTGTCTAATTACTGGGACACTGTCCGGGCAATATGCAGGCTCCTTGGTGGAATACGTAGCCCGGTAGACAGTAACAGCCGGGTACGCAGCTCCCTGGGACTTCCAGCGATTGATCACAAAATATCGATTCCTGGATATCGCAGGTCTGCGTACAGGAGCCGCACTCTGCAAACACCTGGTTTGTGCCGCAGCTGTCTAGAACAAGGCAGTAGTAATGTTTAGTAGTAATGATAGTAATCATAGTAGTAATGATTAGTTTCACCGTATGCTATAGTGTGGTACATTACGGGACGTTTTTGGTGGCTCTCCTAGATTGGAAGCTTTTTCATTTTTTCATTCTTTTCCTATTCATTTTCTTCGGTCCTCCCCAAAAGGTCAATGGTCTCGGAAATCTGATACTCTACCCCCCTCCCCGTCAAACGGTGATGAGGGGGATTATGTTTTGACACCCCCCTCACCCGTTTGGCGCTATTCTGACACCGCGATAATAAATAAAATATAATAAATAATTTTTCTACAGATAGAATGCAAGTGTGCGTGCACTTCTGATTTCAGTTTACAACTAACTTTTATTGAATTAATTAATTGATTGGTTGGTTGATTGATTGATTGATTAATTGGTTGATTGATTGATGAGATATACCTGGTTTTACAATGCAGTCAAGAGTGCAGTCTTCCATCGTTGAATAGATATCAACATCAAACAGGCATTCCGATGAAACACAAGAAGAACAGACAAGATCCTGACACTGATAGTAAACTAGAAAAGAAAAATGGAACTCTTTCTATCTTTCTAGAATTTAGAATTTGAGCATATTTCTTTTTCTTTCCTGTTTCGAGAAAATTTCGCCAATTGTGAAAACTTATTACAACCGGCCGGCCATCTGCGCATAGTTTTGTGATGCATTTCTTCAATACTAATTAATTAATTAAGAACATAGACTAATACAATTCTTTAAAGTCATTTCAAAGCTTCAAAGCTTACAAAAATTTGTTTACCGTTTTCTCCCGTACAAGCTGGGAGACAGGTTTCAAAGGATTCGTAAGTGGGAGCGTCCACTAGACAGTCCTCCTGAAGGCACTCGAAACAACCGATGTCTGGGGTGCACTGCCATAAAACTGAAATTGAAAAATAGGAAATCAAAATTTCAGATTAAAATTTTAATCTGATCAACATGGAAATGGGGCAGACTTACTCCCGAAATTTTGCCTGTAGATTGCTTAATCATAGATACAGTACAAACGCTAAATTAAATTAAATGATCTTCATATGTTGTTTTGTTTTTGCGGTATGTACAAAGGTATTTTCTGTGCTTTTGTCAGTTCATACATGTTTCCGGTTCCGGTCCAATACAGGTCAGCTCGCAGGCTTCGACAGTTGGAAAAGCGGCGAGATCAGCGATGCAGTCGGGCTGAATGCAGTCGATGCAACCCTGACCTTCCAAACATTGCCAGATTGCTAGAATGGCGAAATACAAATTTTTGCCAAAAGTCGTATTGATTGCGTAATTTAGGGCATTTAAAATCCGACGTCTGTCGAACGGTTACTGGAATATCCACGGAATGCAGCGCAAGTGTCTAATTTTACGGCCTGAATTGCTCTGATCAGTTGATTGAAACAGAATAATTAAGCAAATGTTCTCTCTAAATTTGATTAATTAACAGCAATTAATTTTCTATTTAATTAAGAGTGACGGCTTCAACAACAACGGCCTAACTAGAACTTCCTGTACTGGCGTTTCCAACACAAACTGAGTCGAAAAACTGCTTACAAATCCGTTTTGTGATTTCTGACAAGCTTACAACCTTAAACTCTGCATTTTTGTAAATTTGCATTATTCAGCTCTTGTGCGATTTGTGTTTACCAGATCCTTCGCAGCTGGCAGCGCATTCTTCAAAGCTTGGAAACGTGCCAAGATCAGCAATACATGTGGTTTGATCGCAGCCCAAACATCCTTGGCCATCCACACATTGCCAAAATTCTGAAAATAGAAGTTACTGTTTAAAATTCAAGGTTTTGAAGTATGGTTTGGTCGGAAATGACCGTTCAATCGAGACGGGTTAGCTAGAGATAGAGTGCAAACGGCAAGATAAAAAGGCTCAAATTCAAAAGCCAATTAAAATGTAGAATCAGCAATATCGAGTCGAGATATTGATTCTAATTTTCCTCGATTGAAAAATACCTCTTACGTATGTAAAAATCTTACAAGTAAGAATTTTTATTAGATCAAATTTTGTTGGGCCATGTAAAAATCTTACATTTTGCCAGACCATTGAACAAGAGTTCGAGTCTTGCCAGGAATTACAAATTTTTCCTGGCTTTTTTCTCCAATTTTTCAAAAGAAACATAATTCACATTTCTCTCTGAATTTCTAATGTAGCTTTCAATTGTAACTTATTCTTATTTACCAGAAACTGCACAGGCAGCAGCGCATTCTTCGAACGATTGAAAGGCCCCAAGATCAGCAATACACGTAGTCTGATCACAGGCCACGCAGCCGTCACCGTCCAAACATTGCCAAAACTCTGAACATAAAAATCTTAATTCTAGAGCATAAGAAATAAGAAATATAATTAGAAAACATAAAATGCAAGCAATAAAAATAAACGCTGCTTAAATTGTGATGAAAAAACTAAATAAACCTAAACCGATGAATAATTTTATTTGGTTCAAATACAGGAAGATCAAAGAATTTGAAGTTACATCATTCTTCACAAATTCTAGTGTTCTAAATAAAACCAGAATATGAGGTTTCTTTAGTTTTTCGTAATCAACTTCTTGAGCAAGTTGCGAGATATAACCAACATTGATTTTGACAGACCCCAGAATCTGATTTTACGACGTATATTTCAAATAAGGGATCTACGTAATTATGAGCCTTCATTAAATTTATAGGCGAAAATAAGTCAACTCAATAAATTTAAGTCTTAAGATGATTGAAAGTATATCTGGAAATTTTGTCACGTTTTGTGGGTTGTAGCAGTTTAAAATTTGTAAATGCTGAAGTTGTGCACCTGGCAAAGGTCCGAGGCAAGCTGCTTCGCATTCTTCAAGAGTTGGAAAGGAGCCAAGATCAGCGATGCAGTCCGGTGGAATGCAGTCGATGCAACCCTGCAGGCTGTCCAAGCATTGCCAAATGGCTGAAGAAAAAATTTAAATTAAAAATAAAATGTTTAAAATTTAAGTTGTTCACGACAGAGATAGACGCGGGACGCGGGAGCTTAAAGAGAGAACATAAACAGTTGTATGATAGCATAGTGACCTTTGATTTCGCTAAATTGATTTTTTTATTGAAATTTGAACTAATTTGCAATTTATCTACAATCTTGTAAAGAAAATGTTGCACATATATATATATATATATATATATATATATATATATATATATATCCTGAAATTGGTTTTCTAATTTTATTTTCTCGATAGTTCAAAATCAGTTTGCAGTGAACACTTTGATTGCTTTACGAAACAAAGTTATCTTACTATACGACATTAACTCGTACCGAACTAGTGAAACTAACGAAATATCAACAGACGGAACTACGATTAGTTTTCTAAATAGATCAGAGATAGATCTAAATACATCTAAACTTTTCAACCTATCAACGTTTCTATTTATAAACACAACTTATTAGCTGAAGTGGCAACAAAAAGCTTTTGGTTCGATCGAAAAACTGGAATATCTCGAAATACAAATTTAATATATTTATTAGTATATATATATATATATATATTAAATTAATTTATTTAGCAATTTGAATAGCAGTTTATTTAAATAAATTTAAATTTAAATTTAAATTTAAATATACAGAAAGTTTGTTTTTATATTTCGAAATTTTATATCAATTATTAATTTATATTAATTTTAATTAACTAGATAACTACCAAATGATGCGGGATTTTGCGGGATAGGATTTTTTAAATTTGCGGGACTGCGGGACCCCGCGGGACGGGACAACCAAATTTAGTGCGGGACGGGACGGGACGGGCCGAAAAATTTCGTCCCGCGTCCATCTCTGGTTCACGATTAATGAAAGTTAGCCATATAAGCTGGACATGGGGAAAAAGGCTTATTTAAAATAAAAATGTTACATTAGATAAATTTTAAAATTAAATTAAATTAAAATTTTCAAATCTTAATTGAGCTAAGATTTGAACCTGTGTCGTCAGTAGCGCAGTTTGCTTGACATGAACCAATGTCTTGGAATAGGGCCACATCTTGGGGGCACCCGGCGCCCTCGCACTGCAGACAACCCGCTGTCAGATCGCATTGGAAGAATATGTCTAAAGAAATAAAAGTAAAAACACGGATATATATATATATATATATATATATATATATATATATATATATATATATATATATATATATATGAATACTTTGATTAAAGCTTCTATCTACAAATCATTCCAAGTTTAGAGTTACGGAAGTGTTATCAAAAAATTAAATAAGCATGGCCCAAACAATTAATTTACCCTAAACGCTGATTTCTATTCGAGATTTGAGGATCATTCGTACTTACATTAAGGTTATCATTTGTGCACCCTACAACATGAGAGTAACTGTTGAATAAGAAACCACTCCTTTTAAACGCTACCACATTTTTAGGATATTTTATTTCCACAATCTCCACCTCAAGTCAAGTTCTGTGGTATGGTGGTTCTTGGCTGATCCAAAGGCGTTCATATTTGATAGGATACTGTCAGAGGCATATATGCTCGTCATATTTGCATCATAATAAGACCTTATGTATCAAACAAATTCGCCCGCTACGCTTGTGCGCTAAAGCTCCGAATGTACCTAATTAACAGTATGTGTTCCGAAATGCAAATCTGTTGGAATAGGATGACTCAAGTACAACCCTGAAGGAATTTTCATGTAAAAACTACCTGGTGCACATACAGCCGTACAATCTGTCTCAGAGTTGAATGTTGCAGCCGCATCGCAGAATGGAAAGTCTAAAGTGCAGCCCTGTGGATTGCCAATATTGCAGTTCGACGTTTCCAGCTGACACTCCAAACAAACTCCTCCCAGACAACTGAACAGGGCTGAAAAACAAGCAAAATTAAGGATGAAGTTGGGCATCTAGCCCTCCTGCAATTACTTCAATGAAATTTTGAGCAAAAATTTTTACTTCAAAATCTAAAAATTTTAATAGTTTTCGAAACAGATTTAAATTTTGATTATTTTTGACTGTTTCTGACTGTACATGTGCAAATCATTTTTCTTCGCGTGGCATGGTCTGAAAATGAACAGTTAACTCGCTATGTTAGAAGATCGCTCTGTTCAAAACGGTTGCCCTGAAAGGGACAGTTGGGATAAGCAAATCAGTTATCAAATGCAAGAGAATCTAAAGCAAGCTTGTAGCCAACATGCTGAGATATTCCGGAGAAGCAGGCTTTGTTCCAAAAACTCGGGACGTTTCGGATCCTTCGTTTGACTTCCTACCAACAACCCATACTTTTAATTTTTAGGTTTAGTTTTGTTCATCTCGGCTTTAGGTATTAACTAACGTAAAATGTCGCATTTTTAACGTGGACCTACTGTGAAATTAAGGCTGACAGCCAGAATCAGTTCCCCTGTTGCTGTGAGTCCTACTAGCCTATTTCCAGTGCAGAATTACATGCTAAACAGCTTATCCCAACTGCGCTGTTAAAGGGCAGGCAACCATTGCAAGTAGTATTTTAAATGAAACATTTTGGCTTAATTGGTTTAGCTAGCATTAATGATCCTTTAATATAATTTTGTATTCTATTTCGACGCTGTCTGATACAGCTTTTGAAAGTACTTTTCATTTTTGACATCTGAATTGTGGCTGAGAAATGGTTACCCTTAAAGAGCCAGTTGGGAAAGAAATTCAATGACAGCTAGCTATTCTACAACCTTAAGACAATTAGTTTGTTTAGGTAATCCGAAGTTTTGTCGGTTCCATAGAGTGATTAAGATAGACTCTAACGACACTTGTGTTGACCAATTTACACTGCTTTGTTTGTCAGTATGTAGTTAAAGCTGAGCATTTACATACTTTTAGATTGAGAGACCTTTGTAGAAAGAAATCTAAGAACACTTACAATCTTGGCCACAACTAAGTCGAATTGTATAAACCAATACCACAGGAACGAATAATTTGTACATTGTGTGAGGAACAACTTTCAGAGAAAAGTTACAAATTGGAACAAGAAAATGATTTCCAATTTCGAGAACGGCAATTCTATTTTCAAACTTTTTGTTTTCACTCTACTAATTTTATTTTTTATCACTTTCATCTTTAATTTTTTCAAACTTTTAAACAAGTTTAGGAAGAGTTTAACATTGGTAGAAAAAGGTTGCAAGAAATTGCAGCGTTTATCCGTTCAGAAACTTTGATAGACTTTCTAAGACGTAGTTCTGGAACCACCAATGTTTTATTGTTGATATTTAGTTGCCTGGATTTATGTGGAACTGAAAATATTATATTAATAATTTAGATGTTATTGTAAGTGCTAATTGGCTGGAATAAACCTAAACTAACCTAGCCAATTCTGGCAATGCAGACGCAGAAAGATGGAAAACTATCAATACAGTAACGTTGTCGAAAATCGAACCACAGACCTTCCGATCTGTCTGTATACAGGAATGCTACCAATTGCGTCACCAAATCATAGGATGAGAGCCAACCTCTTGTTGTTGACACTATCTCAGTAGTAATCCGATAGACCTGATTGTCGTGCGTAAGCTACACGTCCACAATCAAGAATTAATCAATAATTAGTGTATCACAATTCACACCCACATCCAGAAAATAGTCAACCTTTGATGAATGCGGAGTTTCGGGAATCAAATCCGCAAAATTCTGAATATTTGCGCTCTGGTTTGAATATGATGCCTCTTAAACTTTTTCACCATGAGCGAGTTTTTGGTGATATTAAGATTCAGACCTTCCCTTTGTATTTCATCCGAAAGTCCCTCGTAAAACATATATACAAGTTTTCGGGTCACAGGTGCTGTAGTGATATTTTTCATCTTTTACTTATCGATCAATCAGTTAACTTTAGCATTGTTACTGTATAAGTTATTTTAGCAATATTGCTTTTATCATTTCAGTTTCATTTCAGTTTCATTTCAGTTTCACAAACACACTGAACAATATACTTGAAAAATACCTATGATTCAATACATG